>JAOBBC010271930.1:0-14061 GCA_025388495.1 Curcuma longa | reverse complement strand
GACTCACCCAACTTGGCGAATCGGTAAGTAATCGCGATTCTATTCGATACGCCCTCAACGCCTTCCCGAGAACCCAGCAATGGAGTACAATCATCGACGGCTTATATTTCTAAGGATTTAGAGGTAAGTACGCTAGATGAAATATTTTCTATTTTTGAATTACACGAGTCTCTGTGTGCAGGATCTAGAAAGATAGACAACATTGCCCTGAACACAAGGAGAACAGAAAAGGTATCAGAATCCTCGACGGACGACGAAGAGATAATGCAAATGGTAAGGACCTTTAAAAGTTTTTTTAAAGCTAACAAGTTTTCGAGGATGCAGAAGAAAAGGCAATCTCCGAAGAAACGTACTGTCCGATGCTATAACTGCAACGAGAAGGGGCATCTAAAAGACCAGTGTCCCAAACTCAAGAACCAGCCAAAGAAGAAGAAGGCATTGAAAGTCACTTGGGACGAGACCTCGTCTGACAAATCGGAAACTTAAGAGTATGTCGGACTTCCGCTGGTGGCAAGTCATCAAGAAGAGAGCACTGATGAAGGGGGAGCAACGTCAGAAGAAAGTAACGACGAAGAGGGAGCCTCTCTTTTCAAAAGCAACCTGGTAAGTGAGGTATGTTTTCTCCCTCACGATCAGTTATACGCTGGAATAAAAGCAATGCTCAAGGCTAACTGTAAATTAGAAAAAAGAATCACAATTAAGAAAGGAACTAGCCCTTGCATCTTCTTCTGATAACTCTAATGTTTTGAAGAACTTGATATTTCATGCTTACGCCAAAAGAAAATAGTTATCCTGATAATTTGAACTGGTATATTAATCACAGGAGCCAACATAGAAAAGTGTCCAAAAACTATATTGCTTCGAGATTTTTAAGCCAACATAGAAAAGTGTCCAAAAACTATATTGCTTCGAGATTTTTAATCAATCCAATAGATAGGAACTTATTTTGGGTTCCAAAATCTGTTTTAAACTGATCTCTTTTGTGACAAAAGCATGTATTGACAAATGTTTTTTATGTCTTTTTACTTAACTAACATTGTTTTCTTGTTATCTTAGAAAATTCAATTTTCCTATTTTTTTTATGACAAAAAATTGTGTTTCTATTTTTTCTCGATGTATAAATTATATTGTCCATCCACTGAGAATTTTGCAAAATTTTTTGAATATTTTTTGAATTTTCATGATTTTTTCGTTCAAAATTCAAATTTTAAAATTTAAAAATAGATAAAAATGTTATTTTGGCAGATCCAATTTTTCAGGAATCATATACAATCAATAGAACTCAAAATAATTTATATACGAATTTTTGAAGTGTTTTTGAATTTTGAAATATTATTTTTCTAAATATTCCTCTGTTAGTATTTAATTTATTTTTGGGCTTACTGAACGAATTTAAAGTTGAAAATTTTTGTACAATCTCAAATCTCTATCTTCGACTTATACAAAAATTTTAGATTTTTTTCAACATATTTTTGTTTTTTTTAATTTTTTAATGAAATCTGATTTTTAATCTTAAAAATTCGATAGAAATATTTTGACCAAATAAAATTTTTCCGGATCTTTACATCAGATGTTGACTTTGACAAAACTTTTTTAAAAAATTTTAAATCAATTTTGAATTAATTTTTTTTTTTGAATTTCTTAATCTATACGTTCTTGATTTTTTTTCAAACACAGAAAAATCAATTAACTCCAAACAAAAATTCTGTTAATGAAATTATTTTTTTTGAAATATTTTAAGTAAAAATGCCATTTCCAAATTTGAAAAATCCTTGACAAGATTTTTTTCTAACTTTTTTGAAAACCAAATTTTTTAAGATTTTTTATGCTTTAGTTAAACACTTAGATTTTTCTAACTTTTTTGTACAATTTTTTCCTTTCCTTCCCTACTTTTTACCCCATTTTTGCTGTGATTAAAGTGGAAGAGTAGGCGAGGTTCAAGGGGAGGTTATAGTTTTGAAATGCAAAATTATTTTCATACTTAACTGTTTAACTTAGTTTTATTATTTTTACTGTTTTTTGGTTTAACCCTAACTGAACCTGGGTTGTTGCACATCAAAAAGAGGAGATTGTTGGTGCCCCGATTAGTTTTGATGTGATCAACCAGGTTAAGTTAGGTCTTGTGTTGTTTTGATCTCTCTGCTAAATATACAGGAACTTAGGTACAGAGGAAGTCTAGTGTACGACATAACGGACGAGAAGGATTACGCAGGGAAGTGAGCCGACAGGTTCGGAGAAATCCGAGGAACCCGGAAACTACGAAAGAGTACGTCGATGGAGCGAGAAGAACATGCGCGACGAGAAACCGGGAAAAAGCACGTTCGAGAGCAAAAGGCCGGAGTCGGATTCGAGTGAGCCTAACTCCGATTGGTCAGAAATCACCTAATCGATGATTCTACAAAAAGTCAATAAAAGTCAAATATGTTGACTTTTGACCATTGACTTTGACCAGAGTAGAAGACTTAGACTTGGATCTTTTGGACGTAGTTTTTGAAAAAAAAGATAAGATAAGATTTGATCAATTTTAATACTTAATTTTTATTAATAATAATTCTCTTTATCTTTTATTAAAGATAAAGTTTATCCTTATTTAATCAACGGTTATGAAGGGGAGCCTTGGCGCAACGGTAAGATTGCTGCCATGTGACCTAGAGGTCACGGGTTCAAATCCTGGAAACAGCCTCTTGCCAAAGGCAAGGTAAGGCTACGTACAATGGATTCTTTCCCCGGACCCCGCAAGGCGGGAGCTTCGTGCACCGGGCTACCCTTTTTTATGATCAAAGTCTATCTCCGATCAACGGCTAGGATCGCATCAATGGATCAACGGTCAAGAGAAAGTTCATCTACGATCAACGATCCAGATCTATTCTCTTAGGCTATAAATAAGACTTAGAATTTTAGAAGTCATATCATTAATTACTTTGTAATTTTCTTTCTAAATCTCTGTGCTACAACTGTAAAGGCTTTTCCGCCTAAAAAAGTTCTGATTGAGCGTTAACATTCTAAAATTCTAAGTCTTATTTATAGCCAAGAGAATAGATCTGGATCGTTGACCGTAGATGAACTTTCTCTTAGCCATTGATCTATTGGTGTGATCCTAACCGTTGATCGAAGATAGGCTTTTGATCGTAGTCGTTGATAAAATTGATCAAATCTTATCTTATCTTTTTTTTTTCAAAAGCCACGTCCAAAAGGTCCAAGTCTAAGTCTTCTACTCTGGTAAAAGTCAATGATCAAAAGTCAACATGTTTGGCTTTTGTTGACTTTTTGTAGAATCGTCGGTTGGGTGATTTTTGGCCAACCGGAGTTAGGCTCATCCGAATCTGACTCCGATCTTTTGCCACTAGAGTGTGCTTCCTCCCGGCTTCTCGTCCTTCGGACGTCGCGCACGTCCTTCTCGCTCCACGGGCATACTATTCCACAGCTTCCGCGTTCCTCGAATTACACCAAGCCCATCGGCTCACTTCCCCGCACAATCCTTCTCGTCCGCTACGTCTTATGCTCGACTTCCTCCATACCTAAGTTTCTACACACTTAGCAGAGGGATCAGAACACAAAACCTAACTTAACCTGATTCATCACATCAAAACTAATTGGGGCACCAACAATGACGCCGGGCGGAATAGCGATTATCCCGGGGGCTATATTGAATCCGTGGTTCTACTGCGAACGTTGGAAACAATCTTCTAAAACCTGTTAATTGCGAAACGGAGAGCAATGTTTTATAATCAATTTTTTCCTACTCTCACCTAATAAGTGTTCTTTTCCCTTCTTAGCTAGAGTATCTCTGCTTTTGATTAGCTCTGCATTTCTACTCTCTTTTTCGTCTAACAATCTTTTCTTCCAGTCTAGGTTTAGAAGGAAATCAAGACATTTAGTTGCAAAACCACGATCATCCTCAATATCCTCAACCTGCCCTTTGTCTTTAAAACTTTGGCCATACTTGAAGATAAAAGAATTGCTAACTAACATCTGATCAAACAGATTCATTTGATAAACAGGTGTGTAATTGCTTGTCTCTCATTCCAGTCAAGCAATTTCTTGATCAAGCTAAGAAAGACAATGACAGGATGTACATCGACTCCGTGGAGTCAAGTACAATATATAAAGATGCAAGGGCTTTTAACCCAAAGGCTCTTACAGCAATTAAGCGATTCCAGACTTCAGTTACAATACCTGCTGAAGAACTCAATAGAGAGAACTCAGTCTCCATACCCCTTTTCGATCAAGAGGAATTATCAGCAATTGGACGTGTTAGTAAGGAGTTTTCTATTATCCATGTCGGGGCCATACTCATCTCTATTACCTGTCTGTTCAAGGTCAATGACAAAGTGGAGGGAAATCTTATTTACTATGATGCCAGATTTAGGGACAGGAGGAGAGCGGCTCAAAAGGCTTTTAGGTTCAATCTGTCTGAAGGCTCCTCTCATTTCCTGTACAGACCAGGCTATTATTTATCTACCACGGATCCAAACCTTGGTCATTCAGGAAGAGTTAAGTTTTCTTTCAGTGATCTTGGAATTATACAGGTCTCCCATGCGTTTTTTGTCGACATCGGTGTTATATATTGCCTGGCCAATTACATTGACAATAAAGTCATGGGGATATCTGAGATCGGCTGTGACTACCATGAGATATTCAATTCAAATGTCTTATTAGAACCTGATCAATGCCTATCAATTGATGATATCATTTTTGAGCCAAGCTTACAAATTATCTCAGAAGGAGAAAGAAGTACTGAAAGAAGGTCTGGCCTATTTGGTAGAGTTAGGCGCCGGTCTAGACAAAGGAAATATATTGGAAAACATAGAGAGATTGCTGAACCAATTGCGCTAGAGCAAAGTAGCCAAAATTGGAAATTACTTAGGTCAATTTCTTATAGAATTGATAAGGGGTCATCTAGTGAAAGTACAAGCCTACTTGGAGGACAAGAGGAAAGAAGATCAATTTGCGGAAAAGTTATTGAACTCCAGAAGGGACAGCATGAGTTTGAAAAATCAACTGCGCGAGAAATTGAGAAAAGGTTTGAAGAATTATCTGTGGGACACACATATAGACCCAGAGAACAAGATGGGATTGAAGACAACTCCAGAACAAGAGTTAAGCGAGGAAGGGAAAGTAAAGAAGAATCTAGCAACGAATCATTTCATCAAGTTCTTCTTTGGAAATCTGGCGGAACTAGGGACAAGCATGAATACAAGATTTCCAAACAGGGAATGTGTTGATCCCGAGTATAAAGGTGAGCCCAACAACTTCAGGAGAGAAGTTTTGGTTTAATAATAATTTCGGAAATGCCGTTTATTTCCCTATCTCCTGTTATTCTTTTAAATTAATAGGTTTTAGAAGATTGTTTTCGGCGTTCGCAATCGAGCCTACGGATTCAATATTGCTCCCGGGATAATCGCTATCCCGTCCGGCGTCAGTTGGTATCAGAGCGAGGTTGATAGTCTCAATTTCTTCTCATCACAACTCAAAGGGGAATATAGTTGTATCGGAAGATATAAACTAATCATGTTGTTAGATGCTCCTGCATCAGACGCCCCGGATTGAAAAAAACTCGTCCTCGAGTTTAGAATAATATCATGTGGTCGTCCAAGAGGAAGATCCTCTGACATCAATTCGGGAGAATCTTCTAATAGTTGTTGCATTTTAGGAATTTTTGTCGATCCGTAACAAGCATGACATCGTGGATGCTGCTCTTGTCCATCTTCGCATTCCCCAAGCACTTCTTTTCTATACAAATTGCCCAAAAAGAAAAATTTCTTAACAAACTCTAAAAGAAAGATTCCTTATAAAAAGGAAAATTTCTTACCAGACTCAATCCTAAAAATCCTAAATGGATTTAAAAAAATCTAAAATAAAAAAATAGAACTTTTCAAAACTACTTTAAATACCAAAAACTCCAAAAATAAAAATTCTTAAAATTAATAATAAAAATCTTTGGATGCTCCTGCATCAGTCGCCCCAGGTTGAAAAGAACTCGTCCTCGAGTTTAAAGTAGTGTTAGATGATCGCCCCGGAAGAAGATCGTCTTGCACCAAATCAATAAAATTAATTAGTAGTTGCTGGGCTTTAGAAATCCTCGTCGATCTGCTGACAATTATGACATCAGGAGGCCACGAGCTGATTATATCTTCCTTGTTGGTAGCCTCAATCGTCCTTCTTCAAAACCCAAAAGAGAGGTTGATAGTCTCGATTTCTTCTCATCACAGCTCAAAAGGGAATATAGTTGTATCAGAAGACATAAACTAATCATGTTGCTAGATGCTCCTGCATCAAACAGTTCCCAATAAGGGGAACAATAGGCGTTGTTCTAAACTAGGGTTTCACTAAAAACCTAACGTCAAGACCAAACAGTATGCAAACTGTTATTCTTCCTGTTATATTTTGATTTTGGACTAACTTTATGTTCATAGCGCCCTTATTTGGATCCAAGCGACCTGATGGTCCAGATCCAGGCGCCCAGATGATATTCAGGCAATTAGACGTTAGTTGAACGGGCCAGCGAGGCAGATGAGATGACAGAGTTCCAGTGGTTGGGACACCTCAACCTTCAAGCGCTCGGAGAGATTCTAGGCGCCCGGATCTGGATAAAGTGTTACAAAGTCAAAGTTGATCTGGCAACCTCCATGTCAGCATACAGACGTCTGAAAGGGATACAAGTACCCGGAAGATGCCTAGTCAGCATCGAAAGTAGATCGACGGGACAATGTAGAGGCGCCCGGAAGGACTTCTAGGTGCTCGGATCAGGCCTTATAAGCAGCTGCAAGGGGGAAACCTAGCATCAATTCAAGAAGCTTCTACGACGACCTCCTACGCGCAAATCTTCAATCCAAAACATCGTCATAACGTTGAGGAGCTACATCGACTACTGCAAATCTTCTCAGTTGGTAAATTTTATCTTGCTTTCTGTACTTAAATTCTTAGGACGATATAAGTCTACCGATCCTAACTCATTTATAAAAGTGACAAACTCCTCATAAGAGGAAAATTATTATAGTGAAATGTTCGTCGGAAACGATCACTGATCATGGGTCTTGAAGTAACAACCTGTGGCTATAAACCAAGTAATTTTATTCATTTCTATTGCATTTTCTAATATCGCATAATCGTGTTTTACACAAGTTTTATTAAAAGAGTGAAAAAGCGAAACAACGTTATTCACCCCCCCCCCCCTCTCTAGCGCTCTTACTCGATCCTACAACCAAAACATAAGAAATACTAGCGACATAAAAAGTTTTTAGACCTCGGGATCAAGTTGCACCTCTTCAGTTGCTCCTCCAACTCTCTTATATGGAATTGCAACCTAGCTATGGTATTCATGGCTAAATCTTCCCAATGTTGGGATTCTCTTAGATCTATCATACCCTTGACGTGCACCTTTACTAAACTGGATAGGTGCATCGTGGCTTTCTCACACAATTTAGTCAGTTTGTGGTAAATTATCTCTAGGTTTGCAAACGCTTCATGATATGCCACGGAAAGGGAGTTGGCGGACCACATAGTCTGCTCCTGCGTTGAATACCAATCCCCCAAAGATAATCAAGCAATAGCTTCTTGTGGTGGGAAATCTAAAAAAAGAAAAAGATTCTTTGGTTTCATTTTCTTTTCTCTTTTTTTTATTTATTTTGAAATTTCTAATAGATTAGTATACGCCCATATTATTCTTGCTCCATTGATTCTTTTGATGGAATCTCAGGATCTATCCTATATAAATAAATTCTAAAATAAGTTAAGAATTAGAACAGTTGGCCTTCGATTATTTTGGATCGATCAAAATACACACAGGTAAATGTAGCCAAATAAGGATGTTAATTTAAAACGATACAAAGGAGCAAAAGTGTTCTTACCTCGTCCAAGGAAAGAAGATCTTCTGAAGAAGAGAGGAAGACATTGGACTCAACATTTGCTTAGAGTTCTTTTGCAGAAAAAATTGATAATAAAAGATAAAGTTTAGGAATGAGAAGTTTCTTCAACCTTCTCAGGTTCATATAGTGTCTCTTCAATAAGATTATTGAATTCACCATGAAGACTGAAGTGAAAGGTTAGGTGAGGGTTAATGATAAGCTCACTGAGTACGAAGCGTCAAATCAAATAAATAGTAAAGTTAATACGAGGTAACTTGGTAATATGGGGCAGTCCACTTGACTAGTAAAGAGGTTAATTCATGATCATATGGAAAAAGGCTACTCAGTTCAGGAAATTCATTATGGTCGGTGCAGTAATTGGGATTTTATTGTCCTATTAATCAAGCAGGATCTCTAAATCTGTTGCTCAAATCTTCAGTTTTCATGGATAAACATGAATGGTCTTCAGGTTTTCTCTCTTAATAATAGGTTGGGCTTATACAACCATGACATCTCTCGGATAAACTCCTCATGATTTATGGGCTATATATATTCTCACTGCCTCTGAGCAACTATAACAACATATGTGTTAAGTATACTTATTTCACCTCCGAGCTAACCTATAACAACCTATACGTTATAATATATCCTCACGACATTCTATACCAAAAACAGCCTATGTGCTAGATATATTCTCACTACCTCTACGCAAACTATAACAGTCTTTTCACGACATCCATGCCAGCTAGCCTATGTGCTAGATATATTCTCACTGCCTCCGGGCAAACTATAACAGCTTATGAGGTAGATAATTCATTGTTGCCTCCGGGCAAATTATAACATCCTATATGCTATACTATATTTTCACGGCATCTACGCCAACTACAATAGTCTATATGCTAGATATATTCTCACTACCTTCAAGCAAACTATAACACATCCCTAAACTGTATTGTTTCTTAATATCCTCGAGCACGAATCTGTCTTTTGAGTAGTATTGCTTCTTAAATTTCCCAAGTGGGAATTAGTTTTATGGTCTTCTCAGTTTTATCCTTAGGGGGGCTCGTTGTTCTTCTCTTATTTCATCTATTAACTTTATCCCAAGCGGGAATCAATTTTCTGATCTTCTCAGTTTTATCCTCAGAGGGGGCTCGTTGTTCTTCTTTTATTTCATCTACAGCTATTGATTATCTCAAGCGGGAATCAATTTTTTATTCTTTTTAGTTTTGTCCTAGGGGGGCTCACTATTCTTCTCTTATTCATTTGCAACTACTGACAATATCCCGATCAAGAATCAATTTTCTAGTCTTCTTATATTTTCCTCAAATTGTGTTTCTCCATATGAGATTTGGTGATCCTACTATATTAGTGTCTTTTGACAATATTCCCAAGTTGGTCACTTTAGTAAT
Organism: Curcuma longa; assembly: GCA_025388495.1. Taxonomy (NCBI): domain Eukaryota; kingdom Viridiplantae; phylum Streptophyta; class Magnoliopsida; order Zingiberales; family Zingiberaceae; genus Curcuma; species Curcuma longa. Next base: position 4,805 of record JAOBBC010271930.1, on the reverse strand, counting down.
ATTCTCTGATAGAGGGGTATTTCTTATCTCATTAATCTCTTCAACTACTCTCAGGCAAGAATAAGTAATAGGGATTCGCATACACTATCGGTATTGTTTTTCAACGAATATGATTTCTTGGGTTCTTTGTCCATCTCGATATTACTTTACTTCAAATAGAGTCTTTATTCATTTGTCTTACTTCCCCGGATGGGTTTTAATTTCCTCAATGTTTAAGTTTCTACTAACTTTTGTCATTAATTTTTTATCTAATCGGACTTCATTCAATTACGCTCCTCAGTCCGACTTAAGAGAAGATTAGCTCAGGGTGGGCGATATGGTCTAGTGGAACGGGTATTTCTTATCTCATTAATCTCTTAAACTACTCTCAGGCAAGAATAAGTAATAGGGCTTCGCATACACTATCGGTATTGTTTTTCAATGAATATGATTTCTTGGGTTCTTTGTCCATCTCGATATTACTTTACTTCGAATAGAGTCTTTATTCATTTGTCTTACTTCCCTGGATGGGTTTTAATTTCCTTAATGTTTAAGTTTCTACTAACTTTTGTCATTAATTTTTTTATCTAATCGGACTTCATTCAATTACGCTCCTCAGTCCGACTTAAGAGAAGATTAGCTCAGGGTGGGAGATATGGTCCAGTGGAAGGGGTATTTCTTATCTCATTAATGTCTTCAACTACTCTCAGGCAAGAATAAGTAATAGGGCTTCGCATACACTATCGGTATTGTTTTTCAACGAATATGATTTCTTGGGTTCTTTGTCCATCTCGATATTACTTTACTTCGAATAGAGTCTTTATTCATTTGTCTTACTTCCCTGGATGGGTTTTAATTTCCTCAATGTTTAAGTTTCTACTAACTTTTGTCATTAATTTTTTTATCTAATCAGACTTCATTCAATTACGCTCCTCAGTCCGACTTAAGAGAAGATTAGCTCAGGGTGGGAGATATGGTCTAGTGGAAGGAGGTTAGAGGAAGTAACACTAGAAAGCAAAAGTTGTCACATACTTAATTGGACTTCATTCGATCGCGCTTCTCAGCCGACTTGAAGGGGGACATGTGATGATGTCCGAGTTATTTACCAAGTGGTCGGTCGAGTTCATCGGCCAATCCAATTCGTTTCTTAAACAACATAGTTCCCAAGCATCGAGTTTGCCCAAGCACAGGTTTTTTTCTCAGGGTGGGAGATATGGTCTAGTGGAAGGAGGTTAGAGGAAGTCACACTAGAAAGCAAAAGTTGTCACATACTTGATCGGACTTCATTCGATTATGCTTCTCGGTCCGACTTGAAGGGGGGCATGTGATGATGTCCAAGTTATTTACCAAGTGGTCGGTCGAGTTCATCGGCCGATCCAATTCGTTTCTTGAACAACATAGTTCCCAAGCATCGAGTTTGCCCAAGCACAGGTTTTTTTCTCCGGACGTCGGTCCCCAAGCACCGATTTTCCCGAGCACAATGTATTTTATCATGTATGATGTCCTTTTCTTCATATGTTAGTTTCGCCGAGTACTCAGGTTGGTCAAATTCTATTCTCGAACACCAAGCATCCCTAAACACCAAATATTGGCATTCTCGAACACCAAGTTGGTAGTCTTGAGCACCTAGGGATATCTACAGGTGATTATTCCCGAGCATCAACTTAATCTTCAGATTGGCATTCCCGAACATTAGGTTGGTAGTCCCGAGCTTTCAGGGATATTTGCAGGTGATTATTCCCAAGCATCAACTGTAGTCTTCAGATTGGCATTCCCGAACACCATGCGCAAGTGATAATTGCTGAGCACTGCAGGTGATTATTCCCAAGCATCAACTGTAGTCTTCGGATTGGCATTCCCAAACACCATGCTCAGGTGATAATTCCCGAGCACTAACTGTAGTCTTCGGATTGGCATCCCTGAGCAACAACGCAATTTGGTACTCGGCGCCAACGTCTAGCAACCTACGTGGAGGTGTCGTTTTAGCGTCAGATGAAGCTAGTTCACTAATAACCCCCTAGCAGACACATAGCATATCATAAGTGGAGAAGCAGCTAACAATTGTCAGATCAAGTCCCTTAATCACCGACGGATGAATAGGTGGCGCCGTACGATTGGAGACACCTCTAACAATTGTTGGATCTAGTTCCCTTACCTACCTTCATAGCGATGACCAGAGAGAACGCAATTGCCTACGTGAAGATGTTTTTCTGTCATTTATATATGTGTCACAAAGGGTAAGAGAGAGATATGATTTTCTTCTCGTAAGTAGAGGTAACTCTTTTCCATCAAGCATCTTTACAGTTCTTCTTCTTCTTCTTTGAATCTCGCATCTCTATGAGATCTTTCTTCTACTTCCACGAAAATTAACTTGAACGCCGAAGTGGCAGCGCCGGTAGAGTCGGCCAACCCTTTAACGCTCTTTATAGGCTATCAAATTGTGAGACTTACCGGAGACGGAAGTAGCTTTATGGGAAGGAGTTCAAACAAACGAAAAGGACACCATCAATATGCTTTGAACAAAAGTGCATTAAATCAATTCCAATTTTGTGAAAATAAATAATATTTAGGGTTGACAAGGGGTGGGTCAAGGAGTATTACAAACTAAAATTTTTATCATATTCAATTTATCACATCTCAAAATTGTTTCGAGTCAACGAAATTTTGAGACAACAAAAAATAATCAAACAACGAAATAAGTCAAATCAATTAACAAATTAAATTTTGAGCATTAAATTAATAAAATCAAATTGAGCTTAGATGAAAATCATCAAGTAAGCATGATGGGTTGCATAGGTTCAGATAGCAATCGATTTGAATTTATTTTGCCAATTTATGGCCAAATCAATTTATCTATGTGGCTAATCTGGTTTAATCACATTGGGACATGACTAAGGGTTGTGAAGTAGTAGCTTGAGGGTTGTGAACCACATTAAATTGACTAATCTCACTTATCCATTGCTTAAGTATTTTATACTCTACTATTGTTAATTGTGTTTACTTCAATTGCATAAAATCTAAAAAATTCTAAAGGAGCTATTCACCTCACTTGTGATGATGAATGAGGTTAATCATCTAACTTTAAGATTAAATAATGCTACAATATTTTGGAAAGGGGATTAAAATGGTTTAAAGGTTGAAATAGAGAAAAAGCAAGAATAAAGAGGGAATTAACACATGGGTGAGGTGATCTTTATTATATTGTCATGTGCTATCATGAGGTTTCACATGTGCTATAATGGATTAGAGATGATCTATATTCCACTGATACTTGCATCCCTATTCCATTGATCCTCCTTTTGCATTGCTTTACCATTATAAGTTGAATATTGGTTGGCAATCTCTATGGATACTAATTTACATATGGAACATAAACTCATAAAATATTACAATACATTGATAAACTTTAGTGAAACCAAATGATGGTTAAATTAGGTTAGTCCTAATGTTGAAATGAATTGTGGAAGAACAATAATTGGAGCATGACACATTAAAAACTTAAAGTGAAATATAAATTGAACCAAATGTTGATTTAAAGACGAATTTTTTAAAGAGGAAATAAAGTGGAAATGGTAATAGTCAATCCATGTGATCTTAGTAGGACTTCTGCCCTTATACTTTCGGAGGGGGCTTTGGCTCATTTTCATATACTTATTATGGCTTTAGTCCTTGTGCTCAAGACGGGGGCTTAGGCCCATTGGCATGCTAGCTGAGGGCTTTTTAGTCCATTTATACATGTTTTAAATGTACAATGTCGGTTATTATTTCTATTGATATTAATATAATCAATGGATATGGCTATTAAACTTTACTTAAATTAAGAGGTGAAATGGAAATTAAGCTACCAAAATAATGAAAACTCTAAGTTGGAGAAACTTAAATTAAGAGGTGAAATGGAAATTAAGCTACAAAATAATGAAAACTCTAAGTTGGAGAAATTGTGATACCTTAAGTTGGTCGTATGAAAATTAAGATCAAACATAACAATTTAAAGACGGTTAATGAGAAGATAAAATATAATGAAATTTTATTTATTAATCTTTCTCAAATACAATCCATGCTAATCCATTCTGAATCCCACTGTGAACATGTGTGCTCACTTTGCTTTCCATTTGCCTTCAAAATTAGACATAGAAATATCAGTTATTGAGGGATGATTTTTTATTTGCCAATTTCTAGAATTGCTTAGAGATATCCAAATATCATTCAAAAAATTAGTTTTATACTAAAATTTAGTCATGTGTATTTCATTTCTTTACGTAGATTTTCTTTCATATTATGAAATGAATAATTGCTCTTAGTTTTATTGAAAGTATTTCTACACTCTTTAAATTTTACATAGAAACTTTTGTCAATCTAATCAAGTTGTGTTTTCTTCCAAAGCATTATACAATAAAAATTAATTATTCTTCTGAATAATCCTTTATGGGATGGAATTGCTAGTGCAAATTGAGGGGATTTAGTGGATCGAGGATTATCATTGATGAAGGGTGCTTAATTGTTTGTAGGCAAAACCTTGAGGTCATGATAATTGATGAAATTTACAATTGAAGTTGCATGAGTTGTTAATATGGACATGTATCATATACCAAAACCAAAACCAAAAACTTGGTCCTTAAAAATGGGCATGAAGAAGTACACCATGCATCCTCTAAGAAGCATCTAGTTTCCTTATGTGAAGAAGATTGATTCGATTTACGTAGTTGACAAATTTAATAAACAAGCAAAGAAGTGACAATTGTCTATGCTTCAATCGACCAAGTTGTTGATGGTGGATCACCCAACCTAAGTTGTTGAAGGCATTGGAACTGGTGACAGTGGTTTTC
>JAOBBC010271929.1:0-23874 GCA_025388495.1 Curcuma longa | reverse complement strand
AGCGACGTGGCGACTATAAAGGAGAGGCCCATTAATTTATACATAGGCGATAGCGACGTGGCGACTATAAAGGAGAGAAGTGTTATCTTCTAACTCATATAAGGAGTGGTTGAATTCTTCGAGTTCAGTGAATGGAAAGAGGGATAATTATAAGAGACTGAGCGCCCCTTTCCTAAAGCAGATAGATCTGAATGGCGCCCCGACTTACTTATATTATATATAAATCAATTCTATGCACGAGAGTCATGATGTCCTTCGCAAAGGTGCGAGTGAGTTCAATTAAATTAAATTAAATTAACCGAACCGAGATCTTCAACTTAAAGGTAGCAGCTCACCTAAGCAGCGGGTAGAGCACTGAGTTTAACCACTGGAACCACTGGAAGGGAATAATATATATAAGTTCTCAGTTAATAGTATGCACCTAAGCTGTTCGCTTCCCTGGGATGTGATAGGTTGGGTTTCAATTGTGACTTTGAACTTCCCTTGCATTGAGTTGAAGTAAAGGTTGAAGTGAATGGCACCTTACCTTTGAATATAACTAGAAGTAGTTAAACATCAGATGCAGGATACCTCACCTCACACGTGGACAAGTAGTTCAACACTAAAAGTCAAGTAGTACCAGAGACGCAGCTCGATTAGAAGCTTTTCTAGAAGCAAAGAAACCTTCCCTTGAGCTCGTGCCTCGTACCTTCTCCGGACACATTCGCTTGGCTTTCCGGCTCTTCCCCTACTGAGCATTCCAAGAGTTTTTGGTTAGCTCCCGTACCTCAGACCTCTGATTTGAATGAATCTTCCCGCTCCGTGGGTTAAGGGCAACAAGTTTTCAAACAATCTTACCTTGGGTTAGGCACCTTGTAAGCTGGGGAAGTCAAGGGTGCTGTGCTCCTCCCTTAAAGGTTTATTAGCTTCGGTTAGTAGCCCTTCCCTTGAGGTTGTCTTCATTTAGGTTGTATTTAAAGTGGTTCATGGTACAATAAGTAAGTCGGAATGAACTCATCCGATCTGAATCACTCTAACCCTAAGGGGATAAAAGCAAAGAGTTAGACGGGAGCGAGAGATCCGAGTGCCTTACCTTATATTAGAGTTGAGTCCCGAACCGGCAAAACACCTTAGCTCAAGCGGCACCAAAAGATAAGAAAAGAATTCAACCCTCCCAGCAGCAGCGGACAACCGAACCGATACACCTTTTCTGAATTCATCACAAGGGCACTAGAGAACCGGAAATAACTAGTTGTTCATTCGATCTCAAGCTAAAGGGGAACTAATTTAAACCGGAAGGGAAGTTCAAGTTACCAGATAAGGTGTTCAAGTTTAAGTAGAGTTCATGGTGCAAGTTCTAGGTTCAAGTGTCCATGGCTTCCTAGGCGACCATAGGGGGAGCCGAGCCCTCTTTCTCTTCAGATTTGCTTGCATTCGGTTCGTTTAGGGAAGATTTTATATAGTTTCTTATCCCTTCCGGTTTAAATTAGTGTGGGTTTTCCAGTGTCTTCTGTTCCCTTAAGATAATCTTTATATGTTATATGAGTTCATTCCCGGCTTGAGCAAGTCAAGTACTAAGTTTGGAGTTGCACTTAATAAGAGAGATGCAGGCTTCAACTAGAGTTCATGGTTTCAAGGTAGGGTTGAGCAAATTATTCGCTTAGGTTAGGTAGGGTTTATCCAAGGGAAGTTCAAAGTAAGAAACCTTACCGAAGGGGTTATGCTTTAAGGGAATCCTAAGAGTGCGGCACAGGTAGTTAAAACCTCTTCCCTACCTCGGACAAGAAGCACTGCTCCTACCTCGGACAAGAAGAAGAGGATAAGCACTTCACTCCTTGGAAATGCTATGAGATCTTCCCTATAGATTGCACCTAACCGAAGCAAAAACAAAATACAACCGGGGGTAAAGGTTCATATCCGGGTTAAGGGTTGGTTCTCCGGGTAGTGAAGTATAGTAGTATAGTGATCCTATTTCACACTTTAACTACCGTTCACGAGAGGAATACACTTGACTTGAACACTTATATTATTCTCTGGAAGAAGGTTCGGTTGGGTTTCTAAACTTGAACACTGAACTTCCCTTCCCTTAATGTACCTTGGCTTAATCTCTTACTGATACTGACTCTACTGGGACTCTAGACCCTTTGCGAACTCCCGAATTGAAGTTCATTCCAATAGCAATAGTTCAACTGACCTATGGGTAAGATAGGGGACTGAAACTGAATCTGCTCTATCTGAAACTTGTGCAGGGGATAAACTTTAAGATGTGTCACTCTTATTAAGTTAAGGGGAGGTACGAGCTTTCCTAACCTTGAATGGATTCACTCCTATTGAACACACTTGACTTTACTTTTGATAACGTCAGAGCGTCAAGAATAGAATGCAAGGGGAGCTTCCCTACGAACCCGTAAGCTGGTGACCTCAAACTTAATCTATCGTTTGTTACCTTTAAGTTGATGCTTAAGTTGGCCCGTCTAACTCACTCACTCGGACCGGTGGAAATTGGATATGTTTCTTAGTAGCAGCAAGGGTATTTAGTGTATTTTTCTTTTCCCTAAAACTAAGGATAAAGCAATGCTAGAGTGAGTTCCTTTTCAAAGATTACGTTGTACGGGTCGAATAAACCTTTTTCTAATAAAGACGAAGAGTAAACCCTTGGCCTTGGGTCGTATTCTTTGTTCAATTACTACCCGAAGGTTCAGCAATAATGAGATCTCCTAACATAGCACATAAGCCTTCGTATACGACAGGACGTGTTCAATCAAACCACTGGAAGCAGACTACTTAAGTAGAGTTCATGGTTAGCTCAAGCTCACCGGACCAGACCTTAACCTTAGGGAAGGGAAGAGTCCTACCGGAGCGGTTAGAGCCATAGGAGCGGTTGTATTTTAAGTGTTTTCTTTCCCGTTAAGATCATATGCATATGTCCGGACCAGAGTAGTTTAGGGCTCGACGAAAGAAAGTGTAATGATGAGAAGTCACTTAAAAACAGTCTCCTACGTGGTTCATGGCATATAATATAAGACCGGAGTCGGAATGGGCCTCTTGGCTCCTCGGGTCTAACTGAAACCAAGGGAATAATATAAGTTCTCATACAGAAACACCAGAGGGAAGCTTCACTCACATTCCATTCCCAAGTGCAACGGACAACTTTCACTACCCTTTAGTAGAGCTAAAATCATGCAAGGTTAGAGCCATAGGATTCCAGTTTAGGGTTTAGGCCGGATTTAAATAAGGAAACAACAGACTCGGGATATTCACTCTTATAATATAAGTATAAGCTGTCCCCGTGCTCTTTATCCTTTAGGGAGCGTGAGCTCTTGAAGGGAATGAAAGTCAGAGGTCATGGAATTGGCTTGGACCCAATGAAGCAATGCACTTTGAATCTGAACTCATGCAAGTCCAAGATAGAGTGAAGGTGAAGGATAGGATCCAACCTACTTTCTCGGGATATTCAACATATAACATTTCCCCCGGGTAAAGGGAGATGGAAAGTGCCCTTTGGCGGAGCTGTTCAATTCGTTCATTCAAAGATCCGCACTAAGAAAGAGCTGCTAAGGAGAGAAAAGAAAGCCCTATCTTAATCACTCGTACAGGCACCAGCCCTTCCCTTAGATAGGAAGATACACTGATAACTCAATAGACGAACGTAAAGAAAAGATCAAGCGCGATTAATCTGCCTCCGACCTTTTATCAGGAGAGATCCTTATATACTTGAATATAAAATCAAGATCTCAGGGGTCGACCAGTGACCTCGTACTAAGTAGCTCCCGGACAGCAAATCAAATCCGAACTGACCTAGGCAAGGAAAGCCTGAGCAGCAATGCAAGGCAACGTCCTACGCTCCCGATCACTCTCCCCTGAGTTAAGTGAAACCTTTCCTTCTTCGAGTTCAGTTCATTCAAGGGAAAGACATCAAATCCTTTGCCATGAACTTGTTTTTGTCAAGGAGCGATCGAAGCTACTCCGAGTGCCTTAACCTTAAGCCGTACTCATATATTATATTATAAGTAGTTAAGTCCCGTTATATTATATTATATTAAAAGTAGTTAAGTCCGTCCCGATGGACAAATATTGACAGTGACCCTTGCATTCTTTTATGGGAGTTCAGTGCTTCTTGTCCGAGTGAGTGAGTTAGACGTTCCGGCAAAGCTTCATTTATAGGTTAATGCAAGTGCAAGGGATCAACCCAACCTATCACATCCAAGGGAAGAAAGCTCAACTGCAGACGCTCCCAGGTCCCAGGGAAGTAATTTAAATAGTATCGGCACGATTCCTTAACCCTTTACTTGAACCACTCCTGTTAGTCTAACCGGGAATTGTATGAGCCTTCGCTTCGGTTCGGGAATTTCACTATGGCCCTTGTCTTCGGAAAGGGAATCTTGCACTTGCAGAAAGCTATTTCTTCCTTCCAAGAGTTCATTAGTTGGATCAAGGGAGTTCAATAGCGAAGGTAGAGTCCGTAGCGCCCAACCCAAGAGACTATGCTGCTGATAGGTTCCCGAGATACTTATATTAATGCAAGGGGAGCGTACTCCCATGAACTCATCTCATATGAACTAGGAAGTTCCCGTCTAACAATAATCAATATCTCTCGTTCAGTGCTTCTTGTCTTCTTCTTTTCTTGTCCGAGATCAAATGCACTGGTCCGAGTAGGTTTTTGAGTGTTAGATGTTCCGGTTGGCTTCCCGCTCCGTGGGTTTATTAGTTTAAGATCATATGTACGGACTCCCCAGCACAAGAAAAGACACTTTGCTTATAGCATCTCTCTTATTAAGTGCAAGGGTCTGAACCCTGGGATAAAAGTACTCCGGACAACCGAACCGAGAGAGAAGTCAATCATTAGACGCCCGGACTGGCTTCCCAATTCAAAGAATTTAGGGAGTGATAGGTGAATAGTAGGATAGTCGGAAGAATGTCATGGTACGAAGAAACCGAAGGGGAGGAAACGTCTCTTAAGTGCAAGTTGAGGTTAGGTTGTCTTCCCTATGTGATATGTACTTCCTTTCGGAAAGGTTAGGTTGTCTTCTCCTCTTGTTCGGGTTAGGTAAGATCAAGGGATCAAGGGAAGCGCACTTAAGAATAGTGACGACGGGGCGAATGCAAGATAAACCTAAGGGGATAAAAGATATAGCAAGGTACGAGTCCAACTCCTAAGAAGAAGAAGAGTTCTGTGAATGGAAGCTCTTGGACTTGTCCTGAAGTAAGGTGCCGGGCCTGTTGTGAATGCTCCAACTCCTTTCCTTCATGGGTTGATTTTAGGGCTCACCATGAACCACTCCGGTCAACTGAAATGTTTGGGAAGCTCAAGGGGAACGGTGCACTCTCGAGGGAAGTTCAAAGTTCAAATATATATATACAGGGCCGAAGCTCGACCTCAACCCTAGCACCCTAGCTTTCTCTATCTTTCTTGGGCTCACCGTAGTCGAATAAGATATTCCAGTCCTATGTGCTTGATGAGCGAAGTGCTTTAGTTGTAAAAGGCTATGAACTACTATCTTAGCTACTTATGCAAGGCATGAGATCTTGAGCAGCGATAGGAATGGTAGGTTGTCCGCAGGGGATAAAAAAGTAGTGCTCTGAAACCGGAAGGGAAGTCAAGGGAAGAAAACAATCAATATTTGCGCCAGAAAGGAAAGGGAATCAAACAAATCTCGGGGTTACGAGTTATGGGTTAAGAGTAATAGAATGAGTTCCCTAACCGCTAAAATCAAATACAACCGAACCTCAAGCGGCTGGATGAAGATTCGATCTGCTCAGAGGATGAGCTTCTTCAGCATGAGAAGGAGGCAGAGCACTATATGCAGCTAAGAATCTTTCTCAGTTGGGGTTCGGGCATGATGCCATATTAGCAGCAGTTTGGTAGATTCCCTACTGAGTCATCTAGAGCTTTCTTTTAAGTCATCTAGAGCAGGTGTCTTTAGCTCTTTTTCCGGAGATGATAGTAGGGTGGGAAAGAAAAGAGTGAATTCCGACTAAATAAGTAAGTCATTTTGGCAATGAATATGAGTTTCTCAGTTGGTCCGAGGACATGTTAGACGCCGGATCCTTAACGCTATCCCGAGTGGGGAAGAAGACGAGGGAGCCTCCTCTTATGAAGCTGCAAGTTCATGGTGAGAGTGAATGGAGTGAATGGTTAGAGTCCATGAGCTTATTAATTTCAGTTAAGATAGCCTACGAATAAGTAAGTGCTTTACCATCGGAGAGTCGGAATGCCAGGAGAGCCAAGTAAAGCGAGCCTCTTCTATCTATACTATAGAAGACCCTGACCGCAAATAAATATAAAGGCTCAGGTTTAGTTGATGTAGTTTTTCTCCCTTGCCTTGCAATAATATATATCCCCTTGACTCGTATAACTAATAAGCCTTCCCTTGCATTGAATTATCTGTTTGCTTCCCTTAAGATAAGAGTAGTTTAGGGCTCAAAGTGAACGACGTCTCTTGGACGAGTTCAGTTCAGATTAAATTCCCTCTACCGGTTTAGTGCGAATGGATAAGACTTCATACTTTGTCATGTGTTTTGTTTTGGTGCCATGAACCACTAGGAGATGTCCTTATAGTAGTAGTAGTTCCCTAACTAAAACCTAAGGGGAGCCCTTACTATAATATTGCGGTTATAAACTTATACAAGGGGAGTTCAACTGTCTCCCTCAACTCTAGGTCATCACCGAAGAGAGCCATAGGATTCAAACTGATATTCAAGTCAAGTGGAGAATTTATTATAGTATGGCAGTGGGTTCCCTTTCGATTGAATGAACTTACTTAGATTGGAGCCTATCGTTATAAATAAGTAAGTGCAGCAACAGCCATACTATAATAAATTCCCCTTACCATGAACTCTTACCCTTAACTGACTTTAGATTTAGAGCAAATTCTTCCCTTGGATAAAGCGTTTTCACATGAGCAAGAGCCCTTGCACTTAATAAGAGAGACCGGACGTGGGGGTAAGCAAAGTTTATTCGGTTATTGAAAACAAACTATCAATATTCGGAATTTATATTCATTTTAGGGTGGGTTTTAGCTTAGGTTCGGTTGGCTTTCAAGTACTAGATTAACTACTTTGCAGGCCCTACAAATATATACAATTCTTGCAGCAAATTACTGGTATTACGTCAATGGTGTACCCCTACTATATATTAAGTTCTCTTTCCTAACTATATATACTATACATCTTTCACTCTTTCCTAACATCGTGTTCAAGGTCGGAATGAAAGGGCCGAGTATAACGACGGGCACGGGATCCAACTGCAACAACAGACTCGGGCTCTATCGGGAAAAGCCAAATAGTATAATACTGATGTGTATTCTTTGGTAATTTATTATATACTGGCGGCTCAGCTCTTCGATTTTATATTTAAGGTAGGCAAATTCGGATTAGTCGTAAATAGCCCCTTTGGCGTAGACTAACTGTATATAATATAAGATAAGTACCTCTGCTATGAGAGGGAAGTGAGAATGCTTATAATAAATACTAGCGGTCTATATCTCTCATAAGCAAGAGAAGGATCTCTTTACCTCTTCTCTCTGGGGCTGAAGTGGTGCGAAAGGCGGTCACAAGGAAGGAGTGGGTGTGTACTCCTTAAGTCAAGACTCAAAGGAGAGCGATCCTAGTGGGCAGGTATGCTATTGGGATGTGTTCGCGTGGACTAGGTTATTTGAGGTGGTAAGGAGAAGGAAATCAATCAATGATTGGGATAGAAAGAGAAAATTGCCCTCCGAGAATCCAATGCGGACCAATTGAATGCTGCTACCACTGACAAGACTAAGAAGAAGTGAGGAAGGACGTACCTGGAAGGATCAGACAGGGGTGCGTCTGACGTGGGGGACTCTCTATCTCTATAGACCTCTTTTTTAAGAAGGAGCCAATTGATGGTATAGAAGAATAACAGTAGAAGTAGAAGAGCTATAAGAGAAATAGAAGAAAGAGAGAGATCAAGGGCTCATAAGCAGTTCATCAGGCTCATGCAACTCATCAGGCTCATGACGCAGGTTCTTTGATCAGAGTTCCTATCGATGGGGATTCAAGCTCATATGTATGAATTTAAATGCGGGAGCGCCAATTCAGAGGCGGGCTTCGATGGGCGAGATCATGCCATGCGTGGACCAGTCTTTCATCGAAAGAGCCAGGAGCCCATACTATAATAATTTCAAGAACCGGAGTCACTCGGATCTGAGAATTGATGATTCAACTTCGCCATTTTTTCCCGAGAGACCCACCCGATAGACCCACTTTGTCTAAGTCAGTCAGGTTTAGCGAGTGATGCTTACTTATATTATTTATAAAGAAAGTAGGTGATTGAAGATCAAGGACCGGTCACTGACCTAACCTAACCAGAAAGAGATGGGGATGATCTGAAGAAAGAAATGCGGGATGCGAGTGAGCTGACCGCCAAACTTGAGTGACGTAGAGCCCACGGCCCATACTTTCCGAGACTTGAATCCTAAAGACATCCAGCCATATAGATAAGACTTCCTCATAAAGAAATTAATTAGCATCGCAAACTATTGTTTATTATAATGTTACTCTCTCGTCATAGTCAAAATATACTGGAGGAATATGACGTTAGACAAGCAAGGCCAGACTCACATGTATGAGCAAATAGACACCTATCCTCTCCCTCCACCTTAGACGTCACCACGGGTCATGGGTCTCACTCTTCCTCTTAGTAGAGCATTCCCAGTCTTGCGCTCCTTGGTTACGGGCCCACTTGCCTTCCTCTTTCTTACATTCCTTTCTTCTTCCTCTCCTTGGCATGACCTATTACTTTGCTTGGGGTGGGCTGAGCCTTGAGAGCAGTACTCTCCGCCCATCCTACAGGCCTCACTAATCTTCGCATCTTGGCAGGCACTCCTTCTCTTCTTTATGCGCATCACTTGCAGCTCGCTTAGCCCACTATCAATCACGCGTCACAGCCTCACTTCTACCTCGGAAGACACAGCTCCCCTCAGGTTCCGTGCTATTCATTCCGGGCAGGTTAGACTACTACGCTCTGCAACTTTCGCACACATCGCATATCGAGGCTCAGAACCTTGATACCATATATTGGGATTCCGGTACGTGATACATATATTGGGACAGTGCTTCCGGTACGTCTTACCACCACAGTAAGCTTGAGTAGCACAGTGAGCTACTTACTTCTCGCATGAAACTAGGCAGAATTCGCCGGCATAGCGATCCCCCAGTCATACTAGAGTCATCAAACAAATCCATCACTTCTATACAACACAGTAGATAGGAGCCTCCATCTACCAGGGTGGGTGCATGCTTTTGCTTCCCCTCGCTGCCAGAAATCTCACTCGCAATGCAGCGCACTTCTTTCTATCTATCTTTATAGATGACTATCTATAGACTGGGTGTGATTCTTTCCTATGCCCCTACATGGAGCCGCCCTCCTTTTCGTGGACTCAGAATGACTCTGCCCTCTCCCCCTTTCTCCGGAGCTAAGAGGTTCCATTCTAGTCTTCCGTCCCTCCTCTCTTCGCCCACCTTCTATGAACTACTTCTCCACTTCCGATGAGCCAAAAGAACTTGAACTTCGAAGATGGGACTTGAATCGGACCTCTACCGCTACTCTGAGTTCGCTACTTATATGTTAGGACTCCTACTCTGGTCGGGACGACAGCGCGGATTGGACTCGTAGTCGCTATCGCACCTTCCTCTCTGTGATGCCCGGACGCCCATGCACTTTTTTGAGTCGAGATGGAGGACCACTGCTATTATTAAGAAAGAATAAAGAAAAACTTCCTTATCACTACAGAGCCATTCACTCCTTGCATTGCAAGATTACATCATCTACTTGATAGCATGGTAGAAAGTCCTCTAGTGAACGGTAGAGTAGTACCGAAGAAGCGAGCTGACTAATCTTGTTCTTCAATCCGATCTCTTTTCTGATGATCTGATAGAGGCTGCACCATTGGACAGAGCACACGCATGATCATCTACTGGTCTAGAGGCCTCAACTCCTAACTCCGAGCAGCAATCGCAACTCCCTTCCCAGTCTGAACTGCTATAGGTACTCTCCTTTTCCCAGAACATGAGCCTTATAGTTAGAGGAGCGGCAGAGCGCCAGCCGGCCATTTTTCCCGTGACGCCGGCTCACTCGCTCCTAAATTTCCTTCAAAGTCTGGAGGAGGGCCAGACCTAACTCTAACTTTGACTCTTGGGGCGAACTCACCAATTGCTTGTCCTCTCCTCTCACTCCGCTTCTACTTTGTCCCGCTACTCTAATCTATATAGCCTCTCCCATGGTTGCCTTCCTATCAAAGCAAGCTTCTTCGTGGTTCCCGGACGGATTCCCACGTGCGCTTAAGGGCTTCTCTCCCGTCTTCATAAATTAATTCATTCTCACAATTATAGTTCTGTGTTCTGTCAGGCGATCTCACCCTACGGCCTCAACCAAGCATGCACTCTTCTATCGCGTAGCCCCAGATCAGCATGAACTTGACTGTACCCAAGAAGACAACCATGACTTATAAAGATAGATGGCTTCGACTTGACTTTCGAATGAGAGAGCCGGGTCTCGCTCCCTAACGAACTCTCTTCTCCGAGGGAACTATAATGGAATAAAGGAAATGGCATTATTATTTCCATCAATAAAGATCTTCGATGATGTCGCAAAAAGATCAGTTTATCGCTGCCCAGCCAGAAAGAAGATCTCGGATGGGGCTCGATTCAAGATTCAAGAGCTTGCGATCGACTTGCGCCATTTTAAAAGCCGGAGTCCAGACTAAGCGAATGAATGCCGAGTCCAGCAGACAAAAGCAGAGCAGAGCGGAGAAGTGGACACCTGACTTTGCGGGCTCATGATTGGTCTAATCAGTCTGGAGATAGCTTGAACTGACTGAATCCCTCATCAGTGGGGGGTAAGCAGAGGAGGACTCCCGGCCTCTTCCTCTTTGGAATGACTAGTTACCGGTCCTCTACCCCACACAATGAGTAGGACCTCTGACTCTCCAATCCAATAGGTCTAATGTAATGGCACTCGGAACCATCCCATGACCCTGTAGGCAGTAGTTGGCATGAGAGCAATAGCCACCAGTCCTTGTTAGGAAGCTAGCTTTAAGTGGGAAGCGGGGAAGCTCCGCCCCTCTCACTCGGCCCCACTACTGGTACTCGTCACAGTCAGTTGGCAGACTAGTCTCTCATTGGGAAGCCTGGCTCTTTCCTGTCCCAATCATTCATTCCTTGTCATGAGGAAAGCGACTAGCTGATCTAATAGAAGCGACCAGCCCACGAAGAAGAAAGATAAGAAAGAAGACTCGGCTAAGGGCAGAGTCAAGCAACGGGCCCAGTAAGCGCGAAGCGCTAGAGAAAAAGGGCAAGCCCTGATTGCGCGCGCCTGGTGGCCCCTAAAAGAAAGTAAATTCCGCGCTTGCGAAAGAAAAGATGGATAGCTGCCCTGGCTCCGTCAAGCGACAGCGCGATCTCTGCAATCCAGAGCGCAGAGTTGAGGCGAGCAGAGTCGCAGAGTCAAACGTAGTGCGCAGTTTCGACAGCGCGATCTCTGCAATCCAAGAAATCAACAAGTGAGCGAGCACACCGTGGGAAATGCAGCGTCACCGACCGCACCGTGGGAAACTATGGGAGTTGAGCGAGCCCACGTAGCAAGTTCCACTATATAGAGCCGACCTTCTCAATGTAGCGTTGGATGAGCCCACCAATTAGGAATGTTTTGAACGAGCCGACCGCAGAGTGGAGCCATGCCATTCAAGTGATCTAATATAATAAGAGCAATGAGCGACGCTAGTCTGGATCTATTGATTGGCACGCGACTACGAGGGGCAGCAAGTCCTAGGAAAGAGGGGCTAAGCTGGGAAGGTCAAAGCAGAGGGCACTCATGTCATGCGCTAAACGATCAAGGGCTCAAGTGAAAGGGGAAGAGGAGCGGATCCAGGGACCGAGAATGAGGGAAGGAGTGCCGCTTAATCCTAGTGATGGGTCCAAGGCCTGGTCCCATAAGACCTCTATGGCAATCCCCTGACTAAGTATTATATTGGGCGAAGCAAAGAGTCTCATTCCGTGCAAACCAAAGAGTCTCAGATCTTGAATGAAAGCGCCCTCTATCAGTAGAAAGAGAGTGATTCAAGTAGAGCAAACAATAGTGACGAGCGACTGAAGACTCACTCCCGAGGTTGACCTCGCCACCCGTGGAAGATCAGAGCGGGGAAGCCCTCCCATCTAGCCGAGTCCCACAGGCGAGTTGAGAAGATAATAGGCCTCGCTTTAGATTCATTCCGAGACCCGGTTCATTACTTAAATTATAGATAGCCCTACGATTCAGATCCCTTTCTCGCAAACATGAATTTGGATGCGTGTGATCCGATCGCCACATCTTTCGAAGATCTCTTTCGAGGGTTCGAAGCCAGCGAACGGGCTTTGTAGATTCATTCCAAGACTTTCTTTCATGCCGATTCATTCCTTGACTTTATATAGTAATAGTGGTAGCGCTCCTTCTAAGGACTCACTCGCGAGCTTCTTCAGTTCTAATTGGATTTTATTTTCTTCAATTCTTTTCTTTTGTTCTTTTTATTGATCGAGTTGTCAACTATTGATGGATGGGCTCCCTCTCCCTACCTGCTTCAACTAAGGGTAGAGACTTCGTAGAGATAGGTGGGCGCGAGGAAAGCCGAAGTCGGGGAGCGACCCCGAGGAGGAGGCGAGTGAGGGACTCAATTCTTATTGCTCGCTCGTGCAACGCAGCTCGTGTGCTTAATTGGCCCGCCCTGAGCCTTTCTATTGTTGCTAAAGCCCACCGCTGTTCCTGTTCCATTTTTGACCTAGCTGAGCCCGACCTAGCCTGTGAGTGAGGGACGGCCCACCGCAACAAGAGAGCCCACCGACACGTCTAAATAGTTCGTGAACTACTCATTATTTCTTATCACGTCTAAATAGTTCGTGAACTACTCATTATTTCGAAAATAAAGATTCCCAATTCATGAGAAGACAGTGGGTGCGGGAGCTCAGCCTCTCTCCTTGTACAGAGCTGTCCAAGAATACAAGCCGTCCAAGAAAAAGAGTCTTCGGAGCGAGGGCAAAAGTTCGGAAAGAGGGGGAGTCAGACTTACTGTAAGAGGGCCTTCTTATTACAAGTCTCAGTCTTATTACAAGTCTCAGAAAGGAATGTAAGAAAAGAAAAGGGAGAGAAGAAAAGGGAGCGAAGCTTTGTGCTTATTTCAGGTTCGCGAGATGGAAGACCTCCATGCGGACGGAAGCCACCTATTCTATTATTGATTGATTGGGCCACAAAGAGTACGGTTGCCTGCCATATTGTTGCTACGCTACGTGCGGCTGTCCAAGGGCTCAATCTCCTCGGGGGGAACTCCTCAGCACGGAAATGATAGAACGGTTAGGCTTGAGAAAGACATAGGAGAGTCCCAATTGACCGTACCCACACCCAGGACTAGTCCCAATCGGTGCCCTCTTTCTTCTTCTCGTCCCGCCGTCCCATGCTCCATAGGTCTAGACGACGGACTGATAGTAGCGATCGACTGATCCTTCCTGAACGGAGATGAATTTAGGAACTCAACTACGAGTCTTTTCCAGTGCTGAATGAATTGACAGTCCAGGCTCTCACTCGCTCCTGTGGGTTAACTTCGCTCCTTCCTTCTTGAATCAGATGGATCCGTGAAAAGAAGTTCTTCTTCTCAAGTCCTCGAGTCAGCCATAAATTCATAGTAGCCGTACGAGCAGGTAGGCCCAGGCGAACGAAGAATCTAAAGAAGCTTTCTCCGACATCTATCAAGGCAAGGTAGGCCCCAAGAGAAGAGATCGTTTGAAGCTTTCTCCGACATCGTAGACTGCATTGCATTCTCACTCTTGAAGAGCTGGTAGGCATGAAAAGAATAGTAAGCGCCCCTCAGCTTACAAAGAAAATGGCGGTCGGGGAGCGCAGAAAAGACACCAAGGAGGACCCTAGCAAGACCTTCAGACTCAGCTAAAGCACGGAGAGAGAGAGACCAAGCAATTCAGTATTGAGTTGTACTTCGGCCGGGAAAGGATTTGAGCTGAGCTATCTATGCTATCTTTCTGTTCAGGCAGGTCAAAACTCCTCCTTCTTCTTCCTTATCCGCTTTTCATAAGATCTCCAGCTCAAAAGAACCATTCTTTCTATTGGAAAAGCAAGCAAAGCATAGAACCAGATCCACAACGATTCAAGTCTGAAGTCCGTCTATCTCTTTCTCCCCCTCTTGCTATTCTATTCAGTGCGTGGGGCTCCTTATTATAGTTCAGCAAGAAAGCTGGCTCTAAATGCGATAGCTAAAGGAATTAGGAACTCCCTCGCGCGTGAAGCATGGTTCAACTCTCATTATACAATATAAAGCATTGAGTTCGGAGGCAGGATCGGTTCGAGGATCAGAGGTCAGCTAGCTCTTATGCGGGAGTAAGATACCTAGTTAAAGGTGCCTCTCATAGGCTTTCTTTCTCTCTTTATGCCTTAGATTGGTGCTCCCTTGGGACCTTCTTGAGGCGGGGAAGAACTCTCTTTTCTTTGTGCCGTCCTCTTTCTCTTCCTACTACTCGCTGCTGCCCTAAGGATGAAGCGAGAGTCAAGTCAAAAGAATGGATTTAGTAGACCTGAGCACGGACTAGAGATTAAGTGGGCTCAAACGAAAGGGAGCGGTAGAAGAGGGAGTCGTAGATAGCAATTATAAAGCAAGTGCCCGAAAGAGAAGCAGAAGAATTAGAGGTGTCCGCGATCGCTAGATTTGGGGTGCAATGGGGTAGGTAGGACGGATAAGAAGAGTAGCGGCGTAGCTCGCCCGATTATCCGGATATCTCGATTATATGGGATTCTTATAGAGAAGGACCTGGCATCAGTGTCCGACTAAGTCTGCATTTAGCAATGTCTATCTAGTAGAGCCTGCTTGTTGGGGTATGGGTTGGGACAGAGAAGAGAGTAGTACTTTTTTCTCTCTATGTTTCTTTCTTCTTAAGAACTATAAGGAAGGTTAAGTCAGAAATGAGAGCCTGGGCCCAGCACCGTGTAAGATCTTATATCCGTCTTTATGATCTATCAGAATGGGGCAGTGATCTCTATCTCTATGTGAAAAGAGGAGGATTTCTGATTGTACGTGTATGATCTGACCTAATCTTTCATTTCATATTGAAAAAAGCAATGGCATTAGAAGACACTCCACTCTCCAGCTCTTCTTCCTACTCTACTTGCTTGGGAATGAATGTCAGTCCCGCGGCTAAATAATGTGTGTTTGATATTACAGGCTGGGATGGATAAGTCTACAATCTGCTATGGACGACTATGTGGCTCTACTACTATTGACTGTGGAGCAAGGAGGGGAGACCTATTCTTCTGCCTTTTGATGAGGTCTGCTTGGACCAGTTCAGACATTTGATGGATTGTATAGGAGCTCAAGTGTCTTCCTTCTTTTGAGCTATTCATTTCTGCGATTATCCGATCTTCTTCGTGTCGTGCCTACTTATCTAATCTAAGAGCCGGTGAGTGGAACAGACAGAGACTGAGAAGCGCAACGCAGCACCTATCCACGAATCCGAATCCGAATCCGAAGATGGAGTTGGGAAGCAAATAATGGGGCGAGTCAGAGGCACCTATGATCAGTCCTCTCTGAGAAGTTAGAGGAGCGAGTGATAATGACGCGCTCGACCTTAAGGGAGAGGAGCGAGCTGCCGATTCATAGACCAGCCCATCCGATGAGTGCGTGCCTAGGAAATTACATATACATAGGCTAGGTGAGTAATAGGTTCCGGTGCTCCGGTGCAGAGCAGAGCTTCGATGCTCAACTCAACTCATGCCCAGGTCAGCGAACGAGAACGGATCCCTGGATAAACTCATCCGATGCAGCGGCACGACTTCTCTTCTATGCCGGTTCAATTCAAGGATCCTGTGTCTACTAGTCTTTCTCTCTGTTCTAATGGCTATTCTATCCCTGTACCCTATACCCCGGCTGAGTTTTCGGCTAGTGGTCTTTCTGGCTCGGACAGATGCTTATCCGTTCTTCTGAGCCCGGGTGGCACTGCATCTCTTCTGCTTGGCAATAAGAAGACAACACCTTCCGCACCGGCCCTCTGACCGTGGACCCGGCTCCTCCAAGGCCGCTAGGTCCCTCTCTTTCATCTTCGGTTTGTGGATGGGTGTGGGCTAGTAGGCGCAAATCTCATATGCGGCTAGGCAGTGGCTGGGAGTCTTTCCTAAGAGCCTGACGCGGACCGTTCGCATAAAGGAACCCCTTCCTAGGGGGGCTCGGCCTCTTCTCCAATGACTCTTGCTTTATTAGTCAGACGGAATGCCGCTTTGTCACACTAGCACTACCTTTACTACAGTGGTCTATTGGTAGATAGCAAAGAGTAAGCAAGTTACTCATCAGCACGGAGAGGAGGGCCGAGGCCATAATATTTTCATAAGATCGGGAAGACAGCGACGTGGAAAAGATCTCAAAGGCAGGAAGGCCATATGATGGGCAGATGCTTCTTCACAGAAGACAAGCACAGTGAACTGGTCGTATTAGCTACCGAGGGTCTATAGTTGGTGTGCGAGAAGCGGAAGCCTGCTCCTTGGCGTACGACAATCAAATAGCCATATAGTTCCAACGGGAGCGGTCTGAGACCCCTTCTACGAGATCAAACCTCTCCTTCCTACTAGATAAAATACTAGCAAACCTTCCTACTAGATAAAAAAGGAAATTGATTGGACTGACCGTACGAGAGCGAGAAAGGGAATGCAAAGAGCTTAGCACGGGATGTGGGACGTAGAGCGTAGACGGACAAGTCAGCCATCGTACCAGTAGTAGAATGAAGTATAGTTGAGTAAAATAGGCCACTGGTCAGATAGGAAGGAGTGATTACTATAGAACCCGGAGTAGGCGGATAAGCCGCTTCAGTCAGATAGACATGTGAACACAGGTGCAATTCATGGTCCTATAGTTTCCATAGGGGGCCTTGCTTACAAGTGATGTAGGAGAGAGCATGGGAAGTGAAGATGCGGATCAAGAGTGCGGAACGCCGTCCCATAAGCTTGACTGAGAGTGATTACGAAGTGAAGTAGAGCGAGTACCATACCCACTTCATTCAGGCCTTTTAAGTCAGAACCGATCGGGAAGGGAAAGAGGGGCAGAGAAAGGACAGCAGTCACGCAACTGGTTCAGCTCAGATCTGTTTTAAAGCCCGGCTTGCCTTTGATCCGCGATGATGGGGAGCTAACATGGCTAATTCTGAATTGGTGACCTCGTCTCTCTAGCTTGAGCAGATTAGACATCGCCTCACTCCCGCCTAACCAACCTTAGTCATATGTGGATAGTGAGCACTCTTTCTTCTCTATCTTTTCTTTCCCTTCAATCCATTCCTTGATCTTATGAAAAATGTTAACTGGACCTAGCTGGACAGAAGTAGAGGGTTAGGATAACTCTATTTCACAATTCCTGAGTTCGCTCTGTCTGAGAATTCTTTCCTAGTGCCTTGTAAGCGTGAGAGTGAGTAGTCCTATCCTACACTACCGAAGAGGAGGAGTTTCGGATTCCGAGTTAGTCCACTTTATTATATGTGTTTGCACTCGTTCACACAATCTGTCTAGTGGCGATCCGTATTCGGGAATTGGGTACCCAGCGGATGAAGAATTTCCTGGCGAGGGATGTAATGTGTAATGATAAAGAAATATGGGACCTCCTCAGAGACCCCTCTCGCTGCTACATTAGCTCGACCATGAACTCCCTTCTTTTCATTCATTCTGTGCCCCGCAGGTCATATTTTGCTTGATGGTTTTGGCATTTGCAAGCAAGGGAAGGAAGGATAAAGATCAAAACACACTGACTCAACGAAGGAGTTCTTTCTTCTCACTGGTCCGGTCCTCATTCATACTCTCCAAGAGCTTTGACCAATCAGAAAAGCAAGAGGACGGAATCGAAATCGAGTATCTCAGTTGCAGCTTCTACCTTTTCAATCTTGGAAGTGATCTGCGAGCCTACTCTGTTCTCTACTGCTCTTGGAAATTATGATTTTTTCTGTTCTTTGGGTTAGAGTTCATGATGATGGCATTCATGAAAGAAAGCAAAAGCTTCTTAGCGCTAAGAATAGGTGACCCCTCACTATCCTAATCCCTAATCATAGTCTGAGTACAGGAAGAGTACTTAAAGTTTCTAGTCTCTGTTCGAGTTCAAGTCTCTCGCGCCTATCCTGACTCTCGTTGGGTCCTTCTGTGCCAGTTTTCTCTTTCACAGCCCTCGCAACTCCAATCCTTTGCGCAGCTACCATTGATTCAAGAATAGTCTGAATAGGTTCCTGTCGTACGGCCTCATTCGCTTCTAATCATGCCAGCCTCCTTCTTTTGCTTCTTTCATTCAATTGTACCACATATCTATAGAATGATTCCTTCTTTCTTTACTCTCTCTTGGCTATCTTCTCTCTTGCTCCTCCCCTTCTCTTTGGAATTTCACCCCTTACCTCTGCTATCTGCTATCTGGTTCTTGGCTCCCTATGGCTTCTGACCTCGTAGCATAGCCAATTAAGCATGCTACCCTGAGCCTACCTGCTCTAGACCATTCCTATGCACTTTTCTTCAGTATTCAATGAGCCCTTGAGCCCTTCTCCGTGGTTAGCGGAATTTATATTTATTTTAGGGCAACTTATATTATAGTAAGGGCGGGGATCATTCCTTCTAGAAAGGAGATAAATAGCCCCAAAGGCGTAGACTAACTGTATATAATATAAGATAAGTACCTCTGCCACGCAGAGGCATATAAATAGCCTTTGGGGCTATTTACGACTAATCCGAATTGCCTAGCGCCTAGCTTTTTTCCACTTGCCCGGTCCGTAGTCCACGTATTTGACCAGCCTTGATCAAGTCAAGGAATGTGCCTGATCTACTTGCTTAGTGAGAAAATGCCTGAACGAAGCTAATCCGAGATCGGTTTGAGAATGTAATGATCATGCATGGTGACTATCGCATGGATCTCTACTCTCTATTGGTTTAAGCCGGGATCCAAAGCCAGCGCTATGCTCCTCACTATGAGACAGTGGCCATCTCTATAGTGACTCGTGCTCAGAACATCCGACCGTCTTTTCTCTACTCCAATATCCTTCTTCTTCGAGCAAGAAGCAATAATCAATCATGGGCATAGAGCCCTGAAGCGAGATTCTTCCCAACTCTATGCAAACAATCAGACCTTGGGTGGGCGTAGGAAAGGGCGGCGGAATCTCTCTTACTGACAGGAGTGGTGTGTCCGGGATCTCCCAACATAGTCTCAATCTTGAGGCCTGCTCGCCTCTCTATTCACCCATCCCGACCTCTTTACTTTACGAGTTGTTTTGCCGTTCCACCTGATAATAAGTTCTACTTCTTAGTAGAGCAAGACTACTTCTTTGAGACGATGCCTGAATGAATGATCGTTTGAAGAGCTTGGCCCTCGCTGGATTGGTTGAGAGTGGGGGTGAGTCGGGATCGGACCATTGACTCTTTTCCATTTACTCTTTGGGCTCATACCATTTATTCTTTGGTTCTTATCTGCTGCTACTTGATGACCTATTATCATTCAAGCAAAAGAGAAGAAGATCAGCTCCTAACATTACACAACCATGGACAGAGAGTGAGGCATGAGACTGTAAAGATATAGAAAAACGCTTACGATCCGTTATAAAGTCATCTATCTTTCTTTTCCTCCAACCTACATTATTAAAGGACGGACGTCGCCCTCCCTGCTTCTTAAAGAGATTAGTTTCGGCCTTTTCTTATCGCCTTACGTTGACTACTTGAACAAGAGGCCGGATGTGAAACCTACCCCACTCAGTATGCTTTCTCATGGTATAGCACTATCTACGCTCCCCAACTCCCATTCGGACAGAGGGGGCTCTGATTGGATTGAACATGCCTTTTCCTTACCCTTTCTCCAGGCCTATTCTAACCCCTTCCTCTCCTACTCGCACTCGCTGCTATTGAATGATTCGTGCCCTGCCTTCTTTCTCTGTGCCGTTCCACTTCTCGGCTGTCGGCAAAGATTTCGCTTTGCTTTGCCCTTCCGCACCTCGCTTCCCGTCCTCCTCCCTCGCTTTCCAACTACTTTTTCTCCCGAGAGTGAGTGAGTTGAGCGCTAGCAGACAGAACTGAGAGGAATGAGTAAACAAGGAGGGCTGAATGAACGAACAAAGAAAGACGGTTGAGAGCACACGGGAATGAAGCGCTTCACTTGAGTGCTCGCTGACTGAACGAACTGAGAAAGACGGTAACAAGGAAATTAAGGGCATCCTCATAGGGAATGAGGGCTAGCAGACAGAACCAGCGCTCTGAGAGACATACCGGGCCATTATTATTACTAGGAGGGTGAGCCTCTTTCATAGCAGGTATGCGCTCAAATAGGGTCGGGAAAGCGAGTAGAGGACTCTCACTCCAGGTAATCAGTAGGATCAGGCAAGATCTGTCTGGCGAGCTCTACATGGGGCTAGAGTAGAGGTAGAAGAGAGAAGGTTCAGTCCCGCCTCATCTCATAGCAACCTATTTATTGAACGTAGCTTCCACTATCACTTCGTACTTGCATTGCATAGTCTAGTCCTCCCCTTTCCTTTCACTATCTCCTTTCCTATCACTCCTTTCTTCTATGTTCTTTCCTTTCTTTTATCCGAGATCCGATCTAAAGGTGGGCTCGCAATCGCACTTCAGAGCTACTTGTTGCGTCCTAATGGTGGGCTCGTTAGTCACGAGCTACGTTCGTTGCACGAGCTCGCTTCCCGCCAATTCCTTTCAGCAGAGGAGCACCAAGAAAAGTGAAAAAAGAAAGACAAGAGATCTGTGTGCGGTAAAGAAAGAAAGGATCTGTCCGCTTTAAGTAAATAAATAAAGAAAAGTCAAGTCCGTGAAAAGAGAATAAGTGGATCTAATTGTTCTGCTGTTGGAACACAGTGCAATTCGTTAGAGAAATCGTCTTCTCTTTCTTAGCAATTCGTTAGTTAGAGAAGCTCATCAGAATCTCTTCTCGCTTGGAATCTATTCTCGGCTTCTCTTCTCGACTTTTTTTCTTGGATTCTACTCTCGCCCTTCATTTAGTAAGTTTTTGGATTCTATTCTCTACGAGCCATTATATAAAAAGAAAGACGAGAGCCATTATATAAAAAGAAAGAAAGAAGATAGATAGGGCAAATCAACAAAAAGAAAGAAGATTGGGTCAACTTCAGCTCACTCAAACTCAGGAGAAATAGGGCTTGGTAGGTTTCGAACTCAATTCCCGGTTCATGTACTCCATACCCCTAACCCCACGTAGCGGTGCTTTGCAGTGGTGCTTAGACGTGAAGTGAAGGTTAACTGGCATGCCCCTTACAACCGAACGTAGCTAACGAGGGCTAAAGTTAGGTGGTGTTGGAAGGCGACTGCGACTCACACGAATCAAAGCAACCGTCGATTCAAGGGCTCAAGTGCGGGTCGAGGGCCCTGGGAAGATTAGATTCTTGGGCGGATTCAAAGACGGCGGTAGGGCGAAAGTCAGTGCTCACCGGGCTAATGAATAGTGAAGAGAGGCCGGCTCACGAAGAGAGGTCCTTTTTCGTACGAGCCCTAGAAAGAAGAAGGTAGGGTAGGCTCTCTGTTCTCAGCCTTGGCCCGGGCAGACACTCTTTCTATTCTGGCTAGCTAATTTGCTCAACCGAACTATCTTTGATCTCTTAACCAACTTTACTTGACCCCTCTTTTTTAACAAAACTAGTGCTTTTCCGGACTCGAAATATCTCCAATTTGACTTCCTTTCAGAGCCCCTAATATAGTAAATTGTGGTTTTCACCCTATATCGGACTCGAAATCGAACTTTTTTTAGTGCTTCGTAGAGTGAGACTGGTTTTCTAGCTATATAAGCTTACTTACTTCAGTCTTCAGTTGGATAGCTTGACTATAATCTTTCTCTTATTCGGATGAGCTGCCATCGATAGGGACACAAGAACGTAGCACTAGCCTCCGAGTTGCGTCACTGCTGCTCGCTCCTACTCCTCAGTCCCGAGCCGAGGTACGAGTAAAGAATTTCAATACAATAGATATAGAATAGAAACTGGAATCGAACCCAGCGAGCGACGAGCGAGCCAACCTTAGACTGATTTTTCCGCAAAAATCTTTATCTTTTCACAGCTCCGGGACCAAAACAATTGAACAAGGATTTCTCTTTTCACTGCTCCTCTGCCCTCGCTTTAGTGCTCCGCATCTGAGCTCGCTAACTAAACTGATCTTCCTTGGCTCAGCCCTAGCTCTCTCTTTATTCACTTCATTCTGAGAGTGTATTCGACCTTTCCTTAGAGTCACTTTTCGACCATGACAATGCAGATCATGCCATGCACTCAGTGAGGGACCTAGCACTTGGCTCTCTCTCTACCGAAGCTTTAAGCCCTCTTATCTCTCACTGCACCGGTTGCTTTTTAGCCCTCTTATCTCTCACTGCACCGGGCCAGACTGACTCTGATCTATCAAGTCTCTCGCTCCCAGGGAACTTAGCCGAAGCCTTACCGGTCTCATCCCCATCATTCCCGAGTGGCTTCTCTTCTCTGATCTTTCGGTCGCTCCTCTGCAGTCGCTTGTCAGGAAAAAGTCTCTCCCTTAGGTTAGGTCCTTTCCGACATCTGCCTCAGCTATTCTGAGCGGTACGCGAACCTTGCTCTTCCCTATATCCCTATGGTCGCCTCCTCTCTTTCTCTTTTCCGGACTACAACTACATTCTACATTCTACATTATTTAATATTCACGTCACATAGTTCGTCCCTCGCCTGACATGCGGTCCAGTCCTTCCTGACATGAGGAAGAGTCCCCAGTCGACCTTGAACTCGTAGCACCTATGTCCCGTCCAAGGCAAGAGATAGAGATAGGAGGAGCACTCTCAAGAGGTCCCGGTTCTAGTTAATCAGGCTCTGGGCAAGGGAAAGAAGGAGGGTAGACCGGCATGCGATCGACGAGGGCCGAGTGAGAATGGTAGATCTTTCGTAGTGAAGAATAGTCAATCTCACAGTAGAATATATAAGAGTGAGAGGCTTGCCATAGTCTCTTTTTAGATGCTATGGTTCGTTTGAACCAGGAAGAATACACTCTTACTCAAATCAACAAATCGAGTTCTCTATATGGATTCTATTTATCTAGATATAATAGAGATGCAATATGTATTGTAACTTCCATAGCCGGATGTCCCGAAAGCAATAAATGATTCATGATATGGCTAAGTCTGATGAGTGAGTGTTGTAGGTTCTATCTCCGAGTAGCTTTCTTCCCTTTTTCTGTATATCTTAGACATGAATTTAGCTGAGTTCCCTGATTAGTCATTGAAAGCCAGCTCTATCTAATCATTCCACAGCAGATCCTAGGTCTCTCCATTGTAGTTGTAGTAGTTGTGCCCGCCTGAAGCATATCTCATGCTAGTACTCAAAGTGAAAGAAAAGCCTGCCTCTCCTTTCATGGCTCTTCCTTCGAGTGTGGAAGGGATCAAATGATAGACTCTTCAAGTCCCATTGAAGCGAGCTCATGCATTGCATTTCTAGTTTGAATCCCCTTCTCTCTGGCCTTGGGTTGCGCAAGAGGATCTGAATGAGGCTTGTCTGCTTGACTTAGCGACTCATTTCATTCCCCCCAGTTCTTTGGTACGCTCGACAACAGAAGATGAACGTGCTATTTTCTCTCACTCTTGCGGGATTGTCTTTTGCAAGATCGAGGGTTTGGCCCTCCTCACTCTAGGAAGAAAAGGGTTAGCTCGAGCGCGGCCGTAGTACCGGATTATGGTAGAATGATAAAGAAGCCGCCTGCGGGCTCGTATATGGTATGTGATGTTCTTCACTAGCTCCGAATTCTCAAGGAATTAATCTTCCCAGGCCTCGAATGACTGCTCAAAGCACACTCGTCGGGGTTCAAATATATAGTAAGGGCCGCCATACTACAATAAATTCCCAATATATAGTAAGGGCCGCCATACTATATAAGTT
>JAOBBC010271928.1:0-10499 GCA_025388495.1 Curcuma longa | reverse complement strand
GTCCCAGGTACGGTTAGGGCAGCGGCAGTTAGGGCACCTGCTTAACAATGAAAGTATATAGTATAGTAGTAGTCCGATCTTTCTTGCGCGAAAGGAAAGAGCTCCTCGGGCCATGCTTATTATAGGAAGTCTCTTGTCCCGACCGATCCCCTTGCTTAGAAAGTTGAAGATGTTCCGGTTGCAGTTGTTAGCTTCCGCTCTCCTTATTCATCTCTTAAGTGTGGTGATTCCCAATAGGGTACGGAGAGGTACGAGGAACCGGATCCAACTCAAAGACTCTTGATTAAGGAAGAACAAAAGCAACTGGAAAGCACTAATGTTATTTATAAGCAGGTGCCCGCCCTCCTGTTCAAGTTCAAACGTTATGGAAGCTATGCTGCTAAGATATGAAACCCACGGATCAGTTGAGGTACGAGTCCCCTACAGTTGCCATTCAGCTTGATTCTTGTTATTCCCTTGCAATTAGTACGTGAGCTTTTCACTTGCCCAAAAATACACGCAGATCGCCCTTGTCCGTGAGCTTTTCCCTGGCAGATCAGTGGCAGCGCCTTGGCAGATCGGTTGTCAGGGATGCTGGTTCTGTGTGCCAGGACAGGAAAGCAGGTTATGTGCACGGATTATAGTAACTAGAGTCAAGTCACGACGTGCTCGAGCGAATGCAAGAGGGTAAAAGCACTTCATTTGCGAGGGAGCCCTTCTGTGAATAGTTTAATAAGAGAGTTCGCTGCTCCTAATGAATCTTCCGCTTCGCAGAGAGTCTGATGCTTGAAAGAGGGTTCTAAGCTCGCATTCCTAAGAATCCTAAAGGTAGGCACCACTGGAAGGGCCCTAAAATATAGTAAGTTGAAAGAGTACTTATTGAATCTGACTCATCTTACGGATATTAAGCAGCAGCTGCTGAAAGAGGCTACTCCACAACTCTATGCATCCCCTTCCTCCTCTTAGTCGTACCCAGAGACTATGCTCTATCAGACAAGTACGGGACTCAAAGAAATCCAATCCGCCACTTCCGGAAAGAAAGAGCAGTTCCGAGGTTATTGTTCTGATTCTCCGGCGGTTGCGAATCTTTCATCTTGTCCAAGAGACAGTTGCTGCTCTTTTAGAATGGCCCTCTAAATTACGCACTGTTCGCCGGGTTGAGTTAAAATATGCCCAGTTAGACTTAGCCGGTTCTGAGATCTCAGGTACATTTCCATTATATGTTGAAGCAGGTGCCTTCTTAAATGCTTCTCGTTCGAGGCCGATTTCACTATCATTCCTAAGTGAGGGTATTATGAACCGGACGGGAGGGTCTTTGACCGCGAGTGCTCGACTAACTGGATAGTTTGGGATAGAGCTCACCTAAGCGTACGAGGAAGGATCAAACCTATATCAATAAGAGTTGCTCGAGACGTCTGCTCTATTGAAGTCTGAAGTCTTCGCTATAATGAGATGGAGCTTTCGCTTGGTCTAGCTAAGCTTCAACATGTCATTTCTCCCGAGAAAGCTCCCATTCTCGAAGAGCAGCTAAGGACAGCAGGAACCCAAGGCGAGAAAGAAGAGAGGCCGGCACGCACAACACTAATCAGATTATGAGGAGACCACTAACCGTAGAGAGCTCAGGCTCGGGGTCAGGATCAGGGGCTCAGCACCTTGCCCTTTCTGAGCTTGCATTCTCTCCCAAACTAGGGGGGTGGGAAGGATGCACACATTGTTCGAGCGCTTTTAGGGGGGTGAGGAGGGGCGTCTTCCACCTTGTCATGCAAGGCTGGAACCGCCCTTTTGCTAGGGAGGCCAGACTCCAAAAAGACCGATAGCACTCTGATGCCCTTTTTCTTCGATTAGATGGCACCTTTTGAGGTCGATCGGGGTTCGAGGTTCGAGTCGATTCGATAGCACTACTGCCCTAATCAGCACAATCCGTGCTTTTTCTGTGTCGAAAGCTCTCCTATTGACGCATGCCCTTGGCCTTTCTCGCTCATATTTAGACAGCCTTTCCCTGACTGCATGATCCGTCGTCACTGTCTGGAGTCTATCCGCACATGATGGTGCTGACGGGACATGCTCGACTGAGAGGGTTGGCTCAAAAGGTCGGGACTCTCACTCCCTTGATTTTCCGCACTTGATGGCGCTTTCTTGGGCCTGTGGAAGAGGTACGACGGGCTCGACCCTTCCCTGGGACAGGCCGAGGTACGACGGGCTGGGGCTGGAGGGGCTCGACCTGCTGCTTTATTGACTTTCCTTTCTAAATCTTCATAGAAGAAGCCTACCATTCTGATCTTTGGTAGTAGTTGCCATATTAGACTGAGAAAGGGCATGATGCCATTAAGGCTGAGGAATTCACTGAAGGCCCTAGAACTCATCTTGCTGCTGCTCCTCCTTAAGTTCTCTCTTTTGGTTCCGCTACCGAGTCTGATGCGGATGGGCAGTTCTTGCTTATCAAATCAAAGGGCTACTTCTAACCTCTTAGAAGAGTCGAGCGTAAAAGAAAGAAGGTGCGAAGCCGGAACTCGGGCCTAGAACTGAAAGCCCGGGCAAAAGACTCATCGTGCCTCTAAAGACAGTACGAGCCCTCCACGTCGCTGTCGCTCATCGGATAGTCTAAATGGAAGGGTAGATCTTTCTACGTTTTGAATCATGTTAGACGTAGGTATTATATGCCATTCACGACTGTTGCCTCGGGGGTGTAAGGTGTAGCCTCTAATTCAAGGAAAAGATTTGCTCCTACTGACTCTACAGGCACTCTAAGAACTCTTTCAGCTGCCGGCAACACAACTTATAATTCAACTTTCACTCCCCAATATATATACAGGGCCTCGTACCTCTCTTTTCATTCTCTTTCACCTTACCGAGTCTGGTCCGGCCACGTCGCTCTGCTCGTACCTTTATTCTTTAAGGAAAAGACTCTTTCAACAGGCCTAAAAATATAAATTCCGCTCGGGAGGGAATCATACAGAATCAGGGGACGAAGACAAAAGCACAACTCCTGCAGCTTAAGGAAGGGAAGACGCCTCATTGAATCTTTATCATCAAGGGTTCGCTTCGGAGCGCAATGATGCCATATTTGCTGCTGTTGGAAAGAGTCCCGACTTCCTCTTTCACTTATTATGAAGCTGCTGCAGCTCTTTCTCCAGTGTCATCGGGTTAGAGGTGCAAAGAAGGTAGGGAAAGCAATTGCTGGCTCTTAAGCGGTCCGAGAAGCTTCTTACGCTCTTCAAGTCTATCCTCTCCGGAACTCTTTGCATTCACTCTTATTAGAACAACAGGTACGGAGCCAGAAGCAAGGAACTCAATTCCCTACCTCGGGCAAAAAGTACACTAGACAAGAAGGAGAGGCTCGGGAGGTAATCCAACTGAAGCTAATAAGGCATTGCGCTCCGAACAGCAAGAGCTGCCGTGCATATTTCAATTAACCACTCAGCTACAAAAGAAGTAAACAGTGTTCGTGCCTTCTCTTCTTCCCAATGCGAGTCTGTTGCTGCTCTTTCATTTCATTCTGTTCCGAACGATTACTTTCAGGACGGCTGCTGAGCAAAGGGTAAACTAAACATCTCCTATCATTCTATCTTTTGGGGAAGGAATATAGAAAGTGGCCCCAGCTGTACTATAAATTAAGTTATCTATCACCCAATATGCATTAAAATTTTATTAATTCCAATTCTTTGGAAAGCACTTTTGGAGCTGCAGATATCGAGAGTCCTTGATTCCCGAACGAGAGAATGGAGAATCATTAGAGTGTATCCCCGATAGGCTCGACTGATAAGGGCATCTTATGATGGCTCGACCATAAGGGAGAGAGTTAATGCGGGGCACCAGCGCTTAAGGGTATGAAAAAGAGCTCGCTTTACTTGTTGGTATGTTATTTTTAAGGCGATATCAAAACTAAAGGAAGGGAACACAAAACACAGGTATCCTGGTTTGGAATGAAATACATTAGTTAGCTTCCGAGAGAAGAGAATCATAAGTCGGGGAAGATTGTTTTGAATGTAATTTGTTTGTGCCGAAGCGCTCAAGCGCTCTAGGAGCCCTTACTATAATTTGAGGAAAAATTAAAACTATCGTCCTTCCTTCTCAATGCCCGGGCATCCATCCAATGCATGATTTTCGATCTTGTACCCTATTGCTTATATTGCTTATAAATCTTACGTTTCGCTTCGCTACACTCTTACATAGGCTACACAAGCTTCGGTGCGGTACACGGAACACCAACCCAATCTCGACAAAGAAAATGAAAGTACAAGCAACAAATTATAGTAAGGGGGCTCCTTCGGACCCTGACGTGAATGGCCGCTTTCTATTGATTGGAACTAGAAAATAGGCGCTTTCAATTAGTTAGACTTCACACACTATATAAACAAATATAACAAGCGTGCGATACAAAGCATCAACCTACGGAAAAACGATGACTATGGAGTGCAAGCCCGTAACTAGATAGACTATGGGTAGTTCAGGTGCGCGTCTTATATAACGCATGCCGATGTTGCCACCGGGTTGACTTTGACTGTGAAAAGAAAGATCCGGGCGGGGCAATAGTTTGGCTGTTTTGCGTACGAAGTCTTCAAGCCCTGTTCATTCACAAGCTACATCGGTGGTTAAGAAGGCGTTGGGATTGAATGACAGAGCTTCTTCTTCTGAGCATAAGTCTTGGGCGGTGGTGAAGGTGAATAGGGTGAGGAAGGGAAAGTGCAACACTATGAGGCTCCTTGGGCTAGGTCTCGAATGTATCTATCGAATTCTTCCCTAGAGTGGAAGCTGGGCGATGAATCTGCTGATGTAGTTGAGCCGTCCAAAGAATGATTGGACTTGCCTGAGATTCTTGGAAGGAGGCATCTCTACAATTGCTTTGATCTTTGCTGGATCGATCTCAATTCCTTGACTGCTGACTATGAAGCCCAGAAGCTTGACTGAAGTCAGTCCAAAGCCGAATTAGAAGCTGGGTTAAGCCTAGGCTTGTATTTCCTGAGTCGGTTAAACACTCTTGCAAGATTCACCAGAAAGTGTTCGTTCTTTCGAGATTTGACAATCATATCATCTACATAAACTTCCATCTCAAAGTGTACCATGTCATGGAAGAGCGTGATCATGGCCCTTTGGTAGGTTGCCCCAGCATTCTTGAGTCCAAAGGGCATGACTCGATAGCAGAAGCCAAGGTGTAGTTCAACTTTTCCCGATCTTCTTCATCAAGCTAAATTGGGTTGTATCCTGAGAATCCATCCATGAAGGAGAACATTTCATGGCCCGCGACGTTGTCGACCAGAATGTCGATGTGTGGCAATGGAAAATCATCCTTGTCAACTGCCCTTGAGAAATCGATCAAGCTATTTTATACTCAAAATCTATATCTTTAAAGGCCCTTCTTTCTTGTAATTTAAAGAACAATAGCGCTCATAGGGAGAGAATTCTTTCTATCCATCCTGATCGGATGATTGCCATAGGTCAATAAGGTCGGGAATAATAACGTGAATGGCAAATTGGTAAAATAGAAACATAATCCATCTCAAATGAACAAGAATGAAAAAATATCCTGGGAGACGAATTCAACTCTCCTATGACTTCAAGCCGAAAGGGAAGCCCTTAGAAAATGATAATGAAATGCCTGCCTTTCTAATGAGATGTGATCTGTCTAGGGCTAGCTGAACTAAGCCTCATCTGAGGAGGAAAGATTTGCTGCTTTATTACTTCTTCTTCGCTACGCCCCTTGCTTTCCCACCTTAAGTTAAGGCCTTTTGAACTTGAGAGATGCGATTTGAAAGAAGAGAAGAGGTTCTATCAGTTAATCACCATCCCTTCCTCTAATGAATCAGATCCCATCTGCTAACTAGAACTCAACTCCGAGGGAAGTCAGAGCAATTGCTTTTTTATACTATGCCTTGAGCCTGAAACTCTTCCTTCTAGTCTACCTACTGCTTTTTTACTTTTCTTTTGAAAGACAAATTCGCCACGTGAAAACTGCTGCCAGATGCGGATTCAATCAATAGTTACGCTTTCAAGCAGCAGATTCGCTAACGCTAACAAGAATCGTCAAAAGAGAAAGATCACTCAACTCCAGAGAAAGGGAACTTCGTAGGTTACGCCATTTCCTATTCCTATAGCCCGTAATCAACCTAAAGCACTAAGAGCGGGAGACGCGACATCTCTGTCATTCAAAGAAGACCAACTCGATTAAACAAAGAGAACACTTTGAATGTCATAAGATCAATTCGATTAAGCCGGACTTCTCCTATCCTGTTCTATCTATTCCTTCCTCTTAGCTGCGTGAACTCTTATGATCTTTCTAGTTAGAGAGAGAGATCAGTCCTTTAACGCAATCAATTACAACTATTAAGATGATAGTACCAAACCTTCACCTGATTCAACAAGGGGGAGTTTCCCACCAAGTTAGATTCCTTCTTGATCAGTTTTATTGACATAAAGATGCTTTCTCACTCTAGCTTAGGGATAAGAACTGGCTTTCCATTTCTGTCAATCGAGGTTCTTTTCTCCGTTCACTAAACAAGGGCGGTCGTTCCACTCTTAAATAAGCACTACTGTTAGCGAAGCTAGCTTTAGGATAATGAGTCGATAGACTTGTTTATATAATGGGATAGAGTGTTCTGTCAATAAGCTAGTTTTCACAGCTTGGATTCCATCAATAGGAAGGGCAAGGCATAGGTTCTTGCTTACCTGGATTGGCTGCTCATCTTTCTTTCCAGGGATCTTTCTCTCTATCTGGAAATCTTCCTTTCTGCTTTCAAGATCAAGATCTGGAGTTGGCATCAAGTCTTTCCCGTGCTCGTTTCACTGAACGAAGGCACCAGGCTTTATAGTTCCTTTATTGGTACTTGACGCTTAAAGCGGATTGAGAAGCGGAATGCTACTGGAAAACTAAGATAATGCACTGCTACCAATTCACTCAACACTGGGATCCATACCATCTATGACTCCGTTTCCCTGTGGAATCCTGCCTGGCCGATAAGCTAGCGGAGCTTTACTTTCTTTAATTTCTAGAAGCTAAAAAGCGCTAATTATGTAAACAGAGAAAGGGAAGCGTCACTCAATTCCATCTTGGAAGCTCATCCCGAGTTATTCAGTCTGTCCGGTTTCCCTCTTTCCTTCCCAGATGTGTTTGGCTTAGACTCACTTACCGGAGAAGGAAGGAACTGTCAACCAAGCAAGGAAAGGAATCAGTCTACCGGGCAGTTAGTCTCATTCCAGTCAAGCAAGTTCCACTCTTCGAGTTCAAACCTTCAAAACCCAAGCAAAGATTGTCATAGGAATCCGGACTTGCCAATGGTGTTGAAGTTCCTTCTTTCCACTGGCCAGTACGGAAAGGAAGAAGAAATATTAGGAACTGGCAGATTGGACTTTATCTTTTGGCCCTGCTTGCCACCACTCCGAAAGCCTGATTCGGAGCTCTCTAAAGAATTTCGAAGTCAGTTAGGGGTCTAGCTCAGCTCTAAGGTTTGAGTATACCTAGCTGGGTTTAGAAACCAAGTTCAGACTGATGGTTTGATAATCTTTCCAGGATTACGCGGCATTTCTTAAAATCACATGACAAAACGCACCAGAAGGACTGCTACTATTCTACTTATGTAACCCCCTCTTCTTGCAAGAGCCTGGTCTTTCCACTTCTGGTTAGAACTGGTATGTCCCCCCACCAAAGAGAGAACCCAAAAAAGAAGCAGGTTAGCGTAAGAAAGAAGATAGTACGGTAGAGTACATAACATAATAGCATCTGCCAACGTCAAATCCGTGAAGTCAACCTCGTTACATATGCAAATCCTAGCTTTCGAACGCATTCTCTCTCAAATAGGCAAAGTCATTGGATTCTTGTTAGCAGTCATAGCTTTGCTTTTTTTTCCACGGCCCACCATGACAAATCATCTTCTGCTCCTTCACTTGTCTTTTCGCGTGTAGTTGATCAGTTAACAGCCGACCGCAATTTAATATATTTTTAGGCACTGAGAGATGGGCTGAAGACGGAGACCGAACTCAATCTCGGACTGATGAAAGGGTGAATGGCTGAGATGCAAGATCAGTTTCAAGAGGTCCAGCTAATCCCATGGGGAAGGAAAAACTGAACCAACCAGGATTCTGACTTGGCTGCCTACGTACCCTTCTGCGTTTCGGGATCAAGTCAAACTTCTATTCTTTTCGCTTAAGCTCCCACGTTTGGGAATGTTAGTTATCGCCATCATTCTGGCCATATTTTTCTACGATAGCTCGAATTTAACTTCGGATTGACAATTTGCCCTCAGCCTCATCCTCGGCATTCTTACAAGAATTTATATTTATTTTAGGGCCAATTTTGGAGATTGGTTTTTAATTCGGGTCCACTACCGTTGTTTTCTTCCCGTGCCTGGGGCCCACTATCGTTGTTTTCTTCCCGTGCCTTTTGGCTGCCAATTCGACTGATCAGCAGCTCTACCATTTCTGTTGGGGAAGGGAGGCCCTCTATGTTGATCCCAGGATATCTTCGTGCTTCATTCAGAAGCAGGGGCTCTAGCAGGTCGGCTAAAGCCTGCTTTTGCTTTTTGACTTCCAAGAGTACTTTTTCATTCATATCAATTACTGCCTGTTCGGCTGTCGACACATTCAGATCAAAAGAAGGCTGCTTTGAAGAACTACCAACACTTCGATCGTTCCCTACGTATAGACGGAGGTAATCGTCCATGAAAGAGAAAGCCCATTCGCCACATTGAGCCAACATCAGAAATGAAAGAGGTCCCTGACTTTACTTTTATATTGGGCCCCAACCGAGCCGACTAAAGATCCAGCGGAGGCCCTTACGGAAAAGGGCAAGCACCATATCCGAATCGACGACGTCGAAAAGCGGCAACACAAAAAACGACAGAGCGACAAAGAAAAAGACTCTATAAATTTGAACCAAAAAATGAGACGAAGGCGATAAGATTTTGAAACTTTTACGTATCTGTTGAAGGACGATCATTGGACTGTATTTCATGGTAGATTGATTTCTTTTTTATTGGTGAGCAATAAGCAGCAGCTTCCCCCGGTGTTCGTGGTATCCCTATAGAATCAGTCGTAGTATCATATAAGATGATACCTACGGGCGTAGTACCAACTATTCCTATACGGGCGTGGTATACCATATAGAATAGACCGTAGGACTTCGGTATTCTGGTACTTATATTGAATCAGGGGTAGTACCATATTGTGTGAGGATGATACCTGTGAGCGTGTTATGCTGTTAGGTATGTACCTGCGCCACCTACTATCCCGTATGGCGTGTTATGCGGTATGGTATGTACCATATGTACCTACTATCCCAGTGATCGTGATATGCCGTACCTTTTGATTTTGAAGGGTATTAACCATTTACCTCCGCCTACGCCTTGGGCCGGACCTAGATCTTTTAGGATCTCCATTCTATAGCTTCTGAGCTGGAACCTTTACCTATTAAACTCATATATGAGTACTCATTCTATAGAAGAACCGACACAAAGGAATTTTCAAGGGGTAGTGCGACCTGTAATAGGCCAGGAAAGAGCAAGGAGTTTTCTTTCCCTATAAGGGTGCCATATAAGATTGTGTATTTTTGAAAGCCTTGGTTTTTCCAAGAATAAGAATGGGATGAAGCTCGAGCGAAATCAAGCTTAGGTCGAGAAAGTGAACAAGAAAGATGCCTCACTACACACTTTCACAATCTCCATTTTCATTTATGAAATGCGAATTCTACCTTCATCTTCTTTCTCAATCAGTAAGAAGTTGGCATAGCTTCCGTTGCCGGCTTTGCGGGACCGCCAGATGGCCTGGTCCACTCTTGGCGAAGCTCTATGGGCGGAACCTACTCTGTGATCTTCCTTTCCGATTGAGAGAGTTAGATGAGAGAGAGACACATTGTGCACTCTATATGATGAATGCCACAAGAGAGATAGAAGAAAAGAAGATCTGTCTCGATTCTATCTCTATCTTTCGACATCTCATCTCTATAATACGATAATAGTGGGTGGGGAATCCTTGTGTATTCTACTGGTATAGAATCTTTGTGTATTACTAGGAAGGCGGGCTACCTTTCTTTTAGTGAAAAAGGATCTCTTCTACGAATTTCTTTTGTCGACCAGATTGATTTTTCTTTAGAATCCCTAATGAGGAAGTGGGCTATCCAGTTAGGCTAGAAAG
The DNA here is from genome assembly GCA_025388495.1 of Curcuma longa. NCBI lineage: Eukaryota > Viridiplantae > Streptophyta > Magnoliopsida > Zingiberales > Zingiberaceae > Curcuma > Curcuma longa. The sequence continues at coordinate 398 of JAOBBC010271928.1, read as the reverse complement.
TGTAGATTAGAAAAGCCAGTCAAAGCGAGTACGGTACAGATTAGTTCATGAAAGGGGGCTTTAGATAAGGCCAAGGGGCAAGATCTAATTAGGTTCTTCCTTTTCACTGAAGAATAGCGAGATGCAAGCTAACGAATAGCGCTTGTCTTGATTCAGTTAAGGTAGTGAAACGAAGCAGATCCGTACTGATGGAAAGAAACCCTCGCGGTTCTTATCAAAGTGGGAAGAAATCCGTGTTAGTATGAGTGCCAGCTCCAGTCTTCCTCATGGGGGTAAAAGGAAAGTTATGAGGAATAACATCAAAATTGGCGGAACTCCTTTTTTCATACCGAAGTTAGGCTGTCTCGACCATAGGGAGAACAAGGGAGGTCAGAAGAAGATTAGCGCCCAGACTCAGA
>JAOBBC010271446.1:0-14083 GCA_025388495.1 Curcuma longa | reverse complement strand
TTGTGATTGATTACTCTAGAACTTGCTTGTGTTCTTTCAAGGCTATATTTTCTATGATGGGTCCACATTTATGAAGGTTAATAAACTTGTTTCATAACCCATACATTTCATGCTACACTTATATTTCACACCACTGTTCTTTATTCTTTTTCATCCTAATTTTGGTTCATCTTTCATTCTATTTTGGATGGTGGTATTCTTAGATGCTATTAATGTTTCTTGTCGAGACAGTCAAGGGTTTAAGTGTGAGGAAGGTGTTCATTATTGTGGAAATTATTGATGATATAAGAAACTTGGAACATAGTACTCATGGCATCAATTGTTACATTATGTGATGTTTCATTTTTATGAATGAACCTATTGTTTGGACTAAAATTTGAAGTGTTTTCAAGATGATATAAGTTGAGATTGGTTAAGATCAGTGAGGAATGACATTTGATTTTATTTGATCAGTTAAAAAAAATAATAGAAAAAAAGAGAAGAAAAAAAGAGAAAGAAAACTATGTGCCAAAATGGGTGATGTTTGTGCCAAAATGATTTGAAGCAAGGATTACATTTGAAATCTATTTTAAAATTCTGAATTGATGAGGTGAAGTTTGGAAACATGAAGTAGAGAAAAATGTGTTCGGAAAAAAAAATAAATGGCACAAAACTTAAATGGGAATCACTTGGAGTTTGAAACCATTGTAGGACTTTCATAACTGATTATTGGGAGTTCTGAAAATTTTGAGTTAGTCTCTGATCAGTAACAATCTAAAGCAAACTTTTTATTACTCCATTGCTAAAGGTCTAGGGGGTGAGTTGTTGAGATTTGTTAATATAAAAAAACTCCATTGTTGAACCTAAGCTTAAATTCTGAAATTTATTTGAAGTATCAATTCTGATTTCTGAATCTTGGAGCCTTGAAGTCCGGTGTGATTACAACATATTGAATCCCTATTGTTGTGAATCAGAAAAGTGTTGAAAGAAAGACTATTTGGGTGTAATTGAGCTGAGAATCAGGTTGAAACAAGGGCTGAAAATCAATGAAAACTGATTTTATGTAGAATTTGTTTATGTTGTTGAAAACCTGAACAATCTTGCTTGAATTGTTTTAAATAAATCAGTTGAAACTGTGGGATTGAAGTGCAATAAACTATGGCACAAACCAGAATTGAAATGCAGCACATCAGAAAAAAAAATAGAACAAAAGATAAAAATTTTCAGAAAACAGATTTGTTTCAAGAAGTTGAGTGGTGTATCAAAACCTTGATAAGCTAATTAATTCTTGTGTAATTTGATGCAATTCAAGCACTTATTGGACAACAAGTTGGGAATATAATCCATTTTGTTACTGGCAGCAAGAAAAGAAAAGAAACAGAAGGAGAAAAATCAGGAAAAGAAAAAAAAATAGAATTCTATTTTTGAATTTTTACAATTGAGTTTTAAGTTTGTTTGAGCTACTGATCTGAATTTGAATTCCAGGAAATTGCAGTATGATGAGCATTAGTAATCAAGCTACGTGTGGAAAAAGAATGAATGAAAAATAGTGAGAAAATAGAGAGAAAAAGGAAAGTATCATTTTGATTTTGAATGGTTTTTGGGTTTCAATTTGCCATTGATACATTGAATTTGCGGTTTACTGTGAAATGAAAAATTTTGCTTGTTGATGATTGATTGCTATTTCTTAGCTCTTGTGAAACTTAAATGTAAAGGAATTGGGCTTGTTTTCGAAGGGAAACAAAAGATAGCACATTTGATGGATTTTGAGGCAAAATGGAGAAGGAAAATGAAGTTTGTATCAAGAAGAGAAATTAAAGAGGTTTAGATCAGATTGGTTTCATGGAATTGAAGAACAAATAGAAACAAATGTGTTACAAAAGAAATGAAATAGAAAAGAGGGAAAGAGGTCATTGATTAGCATTTAATTGTATTCATGTCTACCACTACACTTGAATTTCCTTTAAGCATTTTTCCTTGAACTTTTCTTTCTTAAAAATTGTTCATTTCATTGATATCAGTTCATAATTTCCTATTGTCTTCAATAATCCTTAATAGGTGTGGATTTCAAATCAAGAATTCTAGTGGAGAGTAGAAAGCAAGCAAGCCTTTGGAAGTGCATGAAACTTAAGTTACTTGAGTGAGCCCTACATTACTTTGATCATGAATTAGAATTATGGTGAGAGCCACTGATTTATCTATTGAAAACAACCTTGTGAGATTGAGTGTAGTGCATTTATCTTAATTAGTCATGAAGGATAAAACTTGCTAGGTGGTTAACCTAGTACAAGGGTTTAGTTCATGAAATTAACTTTTTAGATTTTACAACTTTAGGTAATTCTCTTTCAATTGTTTCTAACTTTGATTGAGGATGATCTAGGAGGGTACGATGGTATTAGTTTTTCTTAATTTTATTGTTTTGGCTTGAGCTGGACGCATAAGACTAAGTGTGGGGGAATTTGATGGGTTAGGATTTTACTGTATTTTATGGATTCAATTTGGATTTCTACATGAAAATAAAATGCTAAATGACATGAATTGATTACAATTATAAAATATTGTATATTTGGACAATTAATTCTAATTTCTATGATTTTATGGTAAATTTTGCATTAATTAATTTTAACTCTTTGTAGGACTTAAGTGGAACCATAATCGAGCCAAATTGGGACCGAGTCAAGCCATGATTGATAAATTCTATTGACCCAAAATTTCATGATCAAGATTAGGGTTAAATTGGAGCTAAATTGGGCTTAATTGGCTAACTTGGCTTAAGTTGAGCTAACACAGGTTAAACCAACTTGAATTAACCCTGCTGTGAATAGTGAATTTTGAAACTCAGTTATAATGAGAAAGCTACAGTGTTTTGACGCGGTTACTATAGATCGTTCTGCTCGCGTTTTTCATTCTCTGTTTTCTTAGATCTCGAGCTAAAATCTTCGGATCTCTTCCTTCAAACTCAATTTCCAGATCACATGAGGCGTCTACAAGCTTAATTTGGCATCATTTAGGAGCGATTTCTTCTGTTGAGGGTTTCATCAGAGGTTCGTTGCCGCAGCATATTCTAGCTGAATTCTTTGGATCCAGGATGATTGGAGCTATCAAGGGCATTCCGAGGGGTTCTTGGAAGGTTATTGAGGGTTTCCAAACACTGAAGTGCAAGCGGTTTAAAGGATTTTAGCTGGATTTTCAGATTCTAATCAACTCTGTTTGGCGTCTGTTGGAGGGTTTCTTATACGCGTCTGGACGAGTTGATTCAGATCCATTCGAGTTGAGATTTGTAGCCGATTCTCTAAGATTTCTGATCATAGACCAGATCTAGTGTGACGGTTAGATTGGATTTGATTTGCAAGGGAAGATCCGAAGCTTAGTTGAATTTTCTATTCTGTTTTGAATTTGTTTCTGATAACTGTCTTCATCTGTTGAATTGGATTTGAATTGGTTGATTTCTTTGATCCTGTTAATCTAGTGATTGCATTAGATTTATTGTTGTTACTTTATTAAACTCAGAAGCTTTATAGGCTTGATCATTCAGAAGAATTGCTGAATCCGAATTTTGGCACAAACACAGTTTAGTATCAAGTCTACTGTTGCGTATCAGTTTCATATCAGTTAGTTTAAGCAGTAATTAAAGTTGAAGATCATTGCATTACATTAGTGTAATGGAGCTTGTGTTCTAAAATTGTTAGAGTGTTCATGATGATTGAATCTTCCATATAAGCTGAATTTTGCAAACTGTTTAAATCTAGCTTGAATGGTTTATGAAGTTAATGTCATGTTTCATTAGTTAAAGAGAGTGTTGAGTTTATACATTAGTTTCTGAGCTTTAATTCTTGTATTGTGCTTTAGATTGAACCCATGTTTCTGAGTTTTATTTTTTAGGTTATTCCTGTTGCAATTGTTTCATGGTCTTGCTTTTAATTGTTGTTTTTTTTCTTTCTTCAATTACTACATAGTTTCTTGTTTTCAATTTCATGTTTCTTTTCATTTTCGTTGAAAAACACCAAAACCCCTATTCACATAGGAAAACCCAAAAATAACGACATTCTAATTTGATTCATACAACTTCTCTACTAGTGCTTGGAAAAATACGACTCGTGGCCCTTATATTACATTTGTTTGTGAGCTAAGGGTTTTCGATTATAAATATTAATTTGAGGTTCACTCGTGACACTAGATATGTGCTCTATCATATACATATATTTTTACTACTTTTTTTGCACATCCTTATGCATTTCATGATATTATCCTGCGTTTATTGCATCCCTTATCTATACATTAGGCATATTTTCTTCTTTTTCTAGTTCGGACGTCTGCTCTTGTCTTTTGTATATTTGTAGGGAGGAACTGAAGTGAAATAAGGAGAAATGGAGATTGAACAAAAAGAAGGTAAAACAAGGTCGTGCCTATAAGGCACAACTGTGTTTCATCACCAAAGGGGTCGTGCCTACAAGGCACGACCATGTCTCATCACCCGAGCCACTCCAGCCAGCAACTGAGTTTATCAGACACGACCGTGCTTCCCAACAGAACCTCAGTTGCCGTGGGCCATGCTTGGAAGACACGACCGTGGCCCCTACCAAAGCTAACCAAGCTTGGGGCCATGCCTAATAGGCACGACCGTGCCCGAATGTTCCAGTCAGACCCAGCTTGGGGCCTGTGACTATAAGGCACGGTCATGTCTCATATCCAGAGAAGAACCTGGGCAAGGTCGTGCTAATTAGGCATGACCATGACTGTTTTCCTGAGGATGGACTACTTAAAGTCGTGCCTATGAGGCACGACAGTGTTACGGAGAGGCAAGGGCATGTCTCTTTGGGCCGTGCCACGAAACACGATCGTGTGTCATCTGGGGCATATAAATACTTCTCTTATTCATCCCTAAAAAGGGGGGAGTCCTTAGAGGTGATTGAAGGCCACCGTAGCCGCTATTTGGAGCGAGATTCAGCGATCCATCCATCCGTTCAGGACTACTCCGGCGCATCCATCCACTGTCGACGAGGAGATTGCAAGACCAAGAAGACCACATTGATTGATAAGTCTTATTTTCTTTTCTTTTAGATTTAGGAGTAAGATGTATTAGTTTTATTCTTCTTCACGTTGTATCCCCTCCGTCATGGTGCAGACCCTTAGATTCTAGGATGTAGGAGGAATCGATGTGTATATGGATGATTGTATTTGTGGATTTGTTATTTATCATGTTTAATGATTTATTTATGCATTGCTATGTGGATTTGTGCCTTCTACTTATTTGATGATATGTATATGAATGGTTTGATTTCATATGGATGAGGGTGAGTTGTAGTTTAACGAAAATCTTAGGATCGTGTATGACCGGGGTGCCTTGTGACAGAAGGTGAACCTTTAATCGAACTTTCTGAGAAGATTTTTAGACTCCAATGAATCTTTATAAGAGATAACTAACGGTTATTGATTACTAGGAAGAGGTCCTTAATTGGGTACTCGGTGACAAAGGGTAGGACACTAGTAATATTGCTGGAGTGTCCAATGACAGTGGGAGAGCTATAGAACCAGGCTATCTGAGTGTCATCTATAGTGATTGTAATATTAGAGGATTCATGATTTAATTTCGACGAAACCTGACGAGGTCTAATTGGATATTTTGGTTAGAATCTCTGCAATTGTGTAATCATTGAGGAATGGTAAGGAGTCCATGATCAATCAACCATAATCTTGAGGAATCCGAAGTCCTATGATCGTTTTCTAAAATCTTGTCACTTAGTTGATTTCTTTTCGATCGAGGCATAGGAACTTGATTTCACTCTCACTTCCCCCATCACCAATCTAAATTACATGATTTCCCAACTCATTATGTGGTAGTTTAGTAATTGATTCCATGGTCCTTGTGGTTCGATATCTTTTTATTATTTGACAATGACTGTATACTTGTGGATCACATCATTCACCCTCTGTCATAGGGCACCTCTGTCATACGATCCAAATGTCATACCCTTTGTCACTGAGTATCCCTATTAAAGACCTTATCCTGGTGGGCACCAACCATTAACTATCCCTTATGGGGGTTTACCACTATGTAGGAATCACTTTGAAAAGTCTGGTTAAAGATTCACCTTCTGTCACAAGGCACCCCGATCATACGATCCTAAGATCTCCCTACACAGTAATCTACCCCTAATAATCATGTACATGTGCTTACACAAGTATATCATCAAACAAGTTTTAGGCACACAATACATGAAACAAGTATAAACTCTTCATAGAATGGAAAAAAATAGCATGAACTAGTTCTTACATCACTATCATTACATTAATGTTCATCCTACATTCTAAACTCAAAGATCTACTCCATTACAAGAAGATTACAATAAGTATGCAAGAAAATAGTCATCCAAAAGAGAGGGGAGGACTTATCATAAAGCTTGGGCATCCTTGGAAGATCTTTCATTCCGAAGTAGGATGGATCGGTGAAGATGAAGAATTTAGGGCCTCCTCCAGAGTAGGGAGGTGCCTCCCCCAAACTAAGACCTTAGGGTTTCCCTAGATCCTAAGATACCCAATATGGTTTCAAGAAGAGATATTTATAGGCCTGCGTGAGACACGGTTGTACCTCATGACCTGGAGATTCGCCTTAAGGCTTTTGCAGGCACAGCCGTGCATGGTAGGCACGACCCCATATCGGTCTCGCTCTGGAAGAAAGACACAGTCGTGCCTAGTAAGTACGACCTACGATCTGATCCGTTCTGTGTTGAGGACACGACCGTGCCTTGTGGGCACGGCCTCAGACCGATTTGTCATTGGAAAACGAGCACGATTGTGCCTAGTAGGCACGACCCCTGGTCTGGTTCCTTCTATGTAGGGGGCACGATTGTACCTAGTAGGCATGGCCTGGAGCTGTCTTTAATCTATAAGAGGCACACGGTCGTGCCTCCTGGAACAGCCACGCCATGTTTGAGCCTTGGAAATGTGAGGCACGACTATGTTTGCTTTGTTATTCCCCTTCATTTCTTCGTGTTTGCCGTGTAGGAGACCCGCTCGTAATGATGAGTATGACCAGTGCGAGTCTCTTTTCTCTACTCCTTGCTCCACCATCAAATATGTATTATTTTAGTTCTGAATCACATCCTATCAATCAAAAATATACAAAGAGCAGATCTCCAAGCAAAAGAAGTAGAAATATATAATAATAAAGAAATAAGATGTGATAAAGTAGATCATATGCAATAAATTACAAGTGGATGAACGTTTAACAAGGCTAAAAATGATATATAACCTACGTTCATCAATGACTATCCATATATCCACTTGTGTCTTAAGGTGGTATTCCATTCTACCTTTCCAGTAGATGAAGTCCTCCCCTGAGAATAGAGGTGACCTTGCAGTGCTAAAGCCTTCCTAGTGAGCCATTTATCTAGCACACAGAAAGACAAAGAACTTGATCCAAGAATTGGTCTTGGATTAGTAGTGCAGGAAGAATAAAAATAAAATTCAAAAAACTTTAAAAAATCTAAAAAATATTTGAGAAAACTTGCTATACCAGTGGTTGCACTGAATTCGAGTATCCCTTTCTGATACCAATTGTAGGATCGTAGATGCGCTAGAGGGGGTGAATAGCGCTATCTTTTTTAGCATTTTCTCAATTTTTCAAACGTGTTGATTATGCTCATAAATCAAAGTCGTTGCAGCGGAAATAATTAAGGCGATAAAAACAACAAGCACAATGGATACGTTTTATTTTTACTTGGTTCACAACCACTGACTACTACTCTAAAGCCCATGATCTTTGATCGTTTACGTATGGACAATCTACTATATAACTCTTTCTTTACGGAAAAGAGTTGTAACGATTACAAAAATAATACGATAAAACTTTATCTTAGTTAAATTAAATACAAGTAAATCGTTATTATAACCAGAGAGATAGATGAAGCTTTACAATGCGACTCCGACGTTATAATGGCTGCTAGGGTTTTCCTTCTCGCTTAGAGTGTCATCGGTTTGCTATAGAAAGCTCTCAGAATGATGCCTTGAAGCCTCTATTCGAAGTCCTTTTATAAGGCCTTTTAGTTGCCTGGATTCCCCTTCCAAGCGACTCCACATAGACCGTTGATCCGCCATCTTCATTGCTGACTTGGCACTTCCAGTGGCCTAGATTTCGCTTCCAGTCGACTCTATGCTGATGTAGAGGATCTGGATGAACATTGACTTCGATTGCGATTATTTGAACACAAGTTGCCTAGATTCAGCCTTCCAAACACCTAGACTGTCCAGTTGACTAGATTCCAGATAAAGTCATCCGGAGTCAAAATCCTCACCTCTCCAAACTGCATTAGATTGGATTAACAATTTTTTAAACTAGTAATTGGTCTTAACTTCAGGTTTCCAGTGAAACCTTGGGTAAGACCGACGCCTACAGTTCCACTCCAGGAATGCGTCCTTACCCACTCCACTTAGGAGAATTTACTTGACTTGCCAACAAGTCCTCCAAACTTATTGGACTTTCCATTTAGCCATGATCCTCGGCCCCCAGGATTTGCTGCTAGGCTACCGCCCTCTTGACTGCACAGACTTCCACGAAGCCTTGGTCCTTGATAATTGGCAATTTGATCGGATAGATTAGGGTTATTTTGGACTGGCTTAACCATATTTTATGGAATAAATTTGGCTTTTAATGTATTCTTTGTCTTTGATGAAATTTTAATCTTCATTCTATTTTTTCTTATAATTTTGAGGTAATTATGGACATTAATTTGTGGTATGTAATTTTTCAGGAAATTAGGATGAAGATAATCATATTTGGAAGTTCAAATTGGAAGAAAAATTAACTTGGCTCAGCTTGGGTTCAACTCATCTTCAAAAGGGTTCAATCAAGTTTTAAATGGGGTTCAAAATTGATTTCAATCAGCTAGCCATTTCAAATCCAAATCAAAGCCCAATCAAGCCATTTTAGCCCAACCCACTTTGCTTCATCCGGTCCAAAACCAAAAGGTCGGTTCAAGCTCCGGTTCAATCAGCCGGCTTCGCACACAATTAATAGGGTTGTACGATTCACAGCTTCGGGGGGGGGGGGGTTCGGTCGTGAGATAGAACAGTGTAGCTCCTCATCTTCGTCATCGCGGTCCATCACTGAGCTCCCCGTTCATCTCCTTCCTTCCCAATCAACACAGAGACGGCGGCAACAGCTGAGGAAGACGAGCGCCAACTCTCCGCACAGATGTCCACAGTGAGCGAAGCGCTCCGGTGAGATTTCCCCTTCCCTATCTGCTGTGCTCCACCGTTGAGTAGCGGTTGTTCCAGTGCGTGCGACGCCGGCGATAGCTCTCCTCCGCATCCACAGAAGAACCGAGGGGTAGCCGATTCTCCCTGGTGGCGATTGTAGTAGGGAAAATCGGTCTCTGGCGGCGATTGTAGCAGAGAGCCTCCGTTCATCTTCGACCTCCACCGTAACCTGAAAAGGACAGGTAAGCGAGGTTTTGAGTCTCTGTTTCTGATTCCTAGCGGCGATTTGTAGCAGGTGTTGGAGAAGAGGCTGAGGATCCGGTTGCTTCGTCCTCTCCAATCGAGTCTTGCTGTGAGCGCAGCGGCGAGATCCACGGTCCCTTTGGCGTGACTCCACTGAAGCTGTGTCCTCGGTTCTGAGCTGGTCTGGGAGCACCATCCTTCCGCATGCTTCCTTTGTTTCTCATCTCCTTGATTGGTACAGGAGCCAATTGAAAGGGAAGAAACCAAACCTTAATTTCTAGCTTCTGATGCTAATTTGTATTCTTTTAATTTTGTTGTTAGATGCTAAAATCAAAACCCCCTTGTTGTTTTCCTTGTGTGCTGAATGGTAAAGAGGTTACTGATTCGGTTGTGATAGTATTGATTTTGTATGATGCAATTGAATCAAAGAACCTTGTGGGATTTGCGACTTCTGTTATTGGGATGTTTTGGAACTGAATTTGCAATGGATTGAAAGGTTAACCTTGTTTCAATGGTATGCTATTGATCTATACATTGTTGAATTGAATGGTGAAGGATTAGGGTGGCTGTTATGAAGATTTTGTAGCCATTTAGATTCATGTTTTAGTGGTTTGAAACATGTGCACATGAATAATGAATTGCATTGTGAAATTGAGTTGATGATTTATTGAACGTTGAGTTTCATGTATGAATGTTGAATCTTAGTTGAATGCATGATTCGGGTGGTTATTGTGATAGCTTTCTATCATGATGAAATAGGCTTGTGTCACTTGGATGGTGCATGATATGTCTTATTTGATTGCAACCGGTTGCATTGCATGTGAAGTGTAATTTGTATATATTTGTAAGTTAAATGTTTGTACGTTGTATGATTTAAGTGTTGTATAATGATGTTAATATGTTGTTGTGTTGTAGGTTTGTATTTTGTTTGTCTTTCAATTGTACTTTAGTATGGGATTCTGTATGAGACATAATGTTGTGTATATGGGAGTGTTGTAATTGCATATAGTATTGGATTTTTGTATGATAAATAACTTGTACAGTTGTAAAGTGTAAAAATTGTAAATGTTGCAATCGGTGGTAGGTTAGTTTGAGGTTGATTTATGTTGTATGGTGAATTATTGTCATTGTTATTATGATTTAGTTGTTGTCTATGGTTGTATGATGAATTCATGTTTGTATAGTCCATGTAGGTTGAGTAGTGTATGTTATGTAAATGAAGGTCATGTTGTATGATGTATTTGTATGTGGAACTAGATTTGTTAGTGTTGTATATAAATGTGCTTGTAGTGTTATCATGTTTTGGTATGTGTGAATTATTGTAGATATGTTGTTAAGATGTATATTTTTAGTGGATTAGTTTGTATAATGTAAATGTAACATTGTTGAATAAATGTAGGATTCAGAATGTACACTATATAATTAGGATTCTTTTATTAATTATAAATTTAATTATGAATAAATGAGGTCTGTAAATAGCTAGGGAAGAATAAAACACAATAAGAACCCCACACCAAATGTCTAGGAGAATTTTCTATCATTGAGTCCAAGAGAGACGACTTGGACCTCTCTATACCACTTAAGGCGATAAATAGAGGTTTGGTAAATAAATAAATAAATAATTTTGATGGGTGTGAGTGACAACAAATAAAGGGAAAATGTATATAAATAAATCCCATACAAACACACCACATCAAAATTTTGGCGCCGTTACCGGGGACTCACATGATGTTTGTTTATTTTAGGCTATATATAGGTGTTCTTATTTGTTTATTTATTTTATTTGTTTATTCATTGATTGATTTCATTTATTCATTTATGCATTTATTTATTTATTCATTCGTTTATTCTTTATTATTTAATTCTTTTGTTCTAACTACTTTGAAGGTGTTGACTTTAGTGCCACTAAAGCTTAGTCGTGACTTTTCTATATTGGAAAGGTACACGAAAGTGTAGGAAATTACACTGAATCCCTAGGATCACTTTCATCGATGTTGTATGGATTAGTCTGTAGAGTTGAGAACCCAGGGCGATCAAGGATCAAGGGACTCCTCTTGCGACAATCCATCTTCCCGGTGAAAGGGGAGTAATTTATTTCACCTTGTTTTGTATATACTACTTTATTTTCTTTTAGTTCCATTTTTGTTAAGTAGGATGTGTATACTTGTTATAATTCTTTCTTTATTAGGATGTGTATATGTTTTATTCTTGTTATTTGGTAGGATGTGTATATAACCCATTGTTTAGTTTATTGTTAGTTTTATTTAGTGTATATATTCCATAATTTAGCTTAGGATGTGTATAAATAAATAATTTAGTTTAGGATGTGTACATTAATTCATTATTCATTCTTTCACAATAAATTTTCCCCCTGCATGATTTCATTCATCTTAGGAGTTGTGATGATGTAGTTAAATGAGTTTATCAGATTCTTAGAGATAACAAAGCATGAAAGAGTTTGTGGATTTCGTGAGGATATAATTTAGGGATGGATTTTTCTTTGATAAGTTGAGATGATGACCTATATTTACCTAGTGAGGACTGAGCCTGATTGAATTATTTGTTGAGGGGCACTTATGGAGAATGTTAAGCTAGAACTTGCTCTAATTCTATTGAAATCATGTTAACATGAGGTTACATTAATTATGAAAGCTATTTCGTTATTTCACATCCATTCTCTTTTCTTAATATAGGTCTCAATAAATTCTTCCATCATTTGTTCCATTTTACCTACTATGCTTTATTTTTCTTTGCTATTAGAATTGGAAACCTTAACTGTTGAGATTGACGGATAATAGTTTAAATGTGGGGGTGTGATTAAATGTTTCACCATTGACAAACTAGTAGTTTTAGTCTTATTTTGTTTTGCTTGTTGGTAGATTTTGTTGTTTTGTTTTGTGTAGTTTTAGTCTTGTTTTGTTTTGTGTAAAAAAAAATCTATTGCAAAAAAAAAAAACAAAAACAAAACAAAACAGAGTGAAAAAAAAAGAAGAAAAAAAAGAAAAGAAAAAGAAAAAGAAAAAAAGAAAAAATTGAAAAAAATAGAATTGAAAAAATAAACATTTTGTTTCATGGTTGTTTCAAATAATATGTGTTATTTATTGGTTGTTTTGTTAATAGGAGAATAAGAGTTTGTAAATGGAAGATAGTTAGTAGCAAGTTTTTCTTTAGGATTCTCCTATTATGAGCTTCATTAGAGATGGTTTGAGTTTAGGAGAGGATGGAATGGTATGTCTTGCTATTAGCTTTTCCCCATACTAGCTTGGATGATATGTTCTCTTGGGCATTGTTTACTATACTCATCTATGAAACATGTTATGTGTTTCTAATTCTTCCACATACTTCATTGCATTGTTTCTATCTTTCATTCCACATCATTGGGAGTTTTATTCCTTTTAGCATGTTCTCTTTGAAATTCTAATAAGCCTTCATGATTATGGAACTTTCTGTATATATAGTGGTGGAGATAAGAAGAAGAGCAAGTCTATGGTAATACAGGATCCATGAGTAGCTTGAGAGCACTCCACTTATTACTTGTTTATGAGGATGAGCTACTTGATTATTTTTCCTGTGAGATTATGGTCATCATTCTTGACTGATTCAGAGTAGATTGAAATTTCTGGGTTGTTGATTCATGTATGAAATGAGTTTTGGATTGTTTGTATCTTTAAGATTTGGTATTCTTATTTAGCTGATTGTTACAAACTCTTAATTTGGTGAATCATGGTTAGGGTGGAAAACAATGTATAGTAGTTTTACTTTCACGAGACGTGAAAGAATAAGTGTGGGGGATTTTATAACTGGCTATTTGACCGGATAGATTAGGGTTATTTTGGACCGGCTTAACCATATTTTATGGAATAAATTGGGCTTTTAATGTATTCTTTGTCTTTAATGAAATTTTAATCTTCATTCTATTTTTTCTTATTATTTTGAGGTAATTATGGACATTAATTTGTGATATGTAATTTTTCAAGAAATTAGGATGAAGATAATCATATTTGGAGGTTCAAATTGGAAGAAAAATTAACTTAGCTCAGCTTGGGTTCAACTCATCTTCAAAATGGTTCAATCAAGTTTTAAATGGGGTTCAAAATTGATTTCAATCAGCTAGCCATTTCAAATCCAAATCAAAGCCCAATCAATCCATTTTAGCCCAGCCCACTTTGCTTCATCCGGTCCAAAACCAAATGGCCGGTTCAAGCTTCGATTCAATCAGCCGGCTTCGCACGCAATTAATAGGGGTGCGCGATTCACAGCTTCGGGGGGGGGGGGATGGTTCGGTTGCGAGAAAGAACACTGTAGATCCTCATCTTCGTCATCGCGATCCATCACCGAGCTCCCCGTTCATCTCCTTCTTCCTTCCCAATCAACACAGAGACGGTTGCAGCAGCTGAGGAAGACGAGCGCCAACTCTCCGAATAGATGTCCACCGCGAGCGAAGCGCTCCGGTGATATTTCCCCTTCCCTATATGCTATGCTCCACCGTTGAATAGCGGTTGTTCCAGCGCGTGCGACGCCGGTGATGTGTACTCAAATCGTCGTTATAAATAAGCACGTCAATTTAATTAATACCGAATCCCCTTACTAAAGTAGTATAGGGCAACTCGAGTCGTCTCCCAACGATTGTAGACGGTGTGTGGTAATTCTAGTGGTTATTACA
>JAOBBC010271348.1:0-12840 GCA_025388495.1 Curcuma longa | reverse complement strand
CACGTTATAGTAGATGAATTAGATACTTGTATTCATGATGAAACGAGGGCATGTAGTAGATAATTATACGCCATCTTGATTGTTTCACATCACAAATAGATTGATGGTGGTATCTCTATAATCTTCTTGATGATACTAAATACTTGAGGAGGAGCCTGTTGTGATGCGCACCCGTTCTTCGCCTGCAATTTCTTATCGTTTAACACGAATTGAAAAGCGAATCCATTTTCTAAATATACGAGTTTCCTATTCTATTTTTTACATTATAAAATTAATAAAAGGGAAATTATCAAGATGCCTAATTCATTGAATATGCCCTCCACCGTTTTATTAGTGTAAAATAAGTCCCCACCTTGTTCGCCCTTCTAGATTAGCTCTGATCGAGTGTTTGACGTTAACAAAATGTTTAGAAGAAGCATGTTTAGGAGACCAACACTAAAATTAACTGTACGTACAGGCAAAAAAACCTACACTTACCAGTGAATAAACACAAATGTATAAGTTGCCTCGATAACTTTTGAATATAGCCGATTTCACACCATGTAAAGGGAGAACAAACCCCTTTATTTCCACATATAAGCTGCAGTCATTCTTGAAGCGTTGAATCAGTTAATAGCTGTGAAAAACTTGCATTTTCTGGAAAACAGAAACGGTGTCGTCACTAAAGAAAGAGGCATAGTCAGATAATTACATCTATAGATGAGAATATACAAAACAAAGATATAATTGATTCGGCCTGATAATAAATCCTCTAGCATTAGCGAGATCCACCAAAATCCGCAACCGACACAATGATGCCGAATCTTTTGTTGATTGGTCTGTTTCAAGCTCATGAGAGATCAAACGAACCCTGGCCTTCACTGATGGCGTAAAGGATTCTTCTGTGCATAATTTCCTGCAAAAGGATTCCATCAGGAAACAAAGGTAAGGAGTATTCAGCAGTTTGAAATTAAATTTACTACGAAAACAGACCTTAGTTGAGTAGGGTGGGAGTTTAAGGTAATTTGCACAGGTCATAACACTAGGCAAGTCATCATCCACCGATTCAGAGACCCCATTCTCGTTAGACGTAGGGTTAACTGCGGCTGAAGAAAGCTGGCATCGATGAAACACAGCAAAGAAGCAGCAAGTTTAGATCCGTCGTATGCCCAAAGTTTTTATCTCAACATGTTTGTGAAGATTTAGAATTACCTTCCTAACTATGGTCAGTTTTGGATTTAATGCAGCTAAACCACCAGATGGAAGCCTTGGAGCACCAGTTACAAATTGGCAAAAAGCATGCTGCTGCTCTGCTGTGAATTCGCCCATTATCTCAAGTAACTGCATGAAATAAGAATTCAAAATATAAATAAAAACAATAGCAAAAAGAAACAACTATAAGAAAAGCAGTCACAATTGAACTTACATTAATAATTGCAGGACTTTTGGCAGTGTACCCATGGTCAAACTTTATATTATCAACTAGAGTGTCAGGCTGCAGCATGCACAGTTAGTATTCCATTAATTCCTAGCAATTTGGAGAAAACATCAAACTTAACCGTCTACTTGCTATACAAGGATAAGTTACCTGCCACAGTTCTATACGACCGCAGATTAGGATGTCAAGTTCATGTGGAGAAAATATTTGTAAAGAGAAAGTGTCAAAGACCTGAAAAAGTAGGACCAAAGTGTTATTAGGGAAGCAGCTACTTAACAAAATTTGACATCTTAAATTCATGATGGTAATCCACCATGATGGAACATATATGGCATTAGTACTCTAACCATCCTTTTGTGTCTACAGCCATGCATAAAAAATATGAAAAAATATCTGTGTCTAGCATAGAATGAGAGAATTATGTAGCACTATCAACTGTAGAAAAAGATCCAAGTGATATATAAAATTAATAATTTTCAAAAGGGGGCACCCTTTTGATATTTTTGATAAAATAGGGTGCCCCTTTGATTTTTGCCAAAATATTTTCATTATACCTCATGAGATCACAATAGTGAAAAGGTTTGTCATGATAATGATAATCTAGATATTGAAAATTAATGCCAAATATAATAAAATACAACACATTAATAATTATGTTGCATTGTTCATCTATTCATTATATGAATAATCATGCTTTCTGATATTATAATGACAATGTTAATTAAATCATAAATGCCATAATTTCCACACAAAAAAAATCTAAGTATGGATCTTATAGTCTGACAATTTTATCAGATGGTACGATCTTTGAACCACTCACTATATTTAGGGAGGATCTTATCTTGTTCAACCACCTTGATCAGGTAAAGACCTACCAGTGAATTAAAATCGAAAAGAACACAGAAGAAATGAGCATTCAGAAGCTATTACCTGATTGAAACCGGTTCTAAACGCCTCAATCTGTCTCATAATGCCTGTCTTAATAGTTGCATCAACTACTAAACTAACATACTCTTCCAAGTTGTTAACATCAACCTAAAAGCAACAGTGATTAATATTTCATCAGATGGCACCAACATTGACAGAGGGAACAAATTAACTGAATTATTCTAGTTTATACCATGATATTTTCCCCTCCATCTTTAAGAATATATTCAGGATAACCAGGAAGGGTGAAATTTAAGCACAGATCTTCAATTGAGGCACCCTGGAAATGTAAATCTGCAATTGCCATTTGATTATTACCAGTATTTGAATCCAGAAATTGTTTGCGGAGTACAAGGGCTTGCAATTCTTGCAATATCTTTCCAAACTCAGCATCAAATAAGAGAATGTCATGCAATTCAAGTTCCTGTGTTAAAAAGTTCATCTTAAACAACAAATGGGTGATATGCATATAATATAACTGGCATATGAGGTTCAGTGTAGTGACTTACTTGGCCCAATACAAGCTTGTAGAATGCCATTGAAAGTGGCAAATCCAGAAGTCGGCCATCTTGTAGAGCTTTTGCCATAGTCTGACCAACCAAACGAAAATACTCTATAACCTTTGAAAACTGACTTCCATCTGAAGCATCTGCGCCAGGAGGCCAAGGACGAGGGAATAAACCAAGAGGAGATTGTACGATATCCTGTCTTCCAACGGGCAAATCATTGACTGCTTTCTTTTCTTGTAAACTATCATCATTCTCTCTACTATCTGTTCCATTTACATCAATTAGCATTGCAGCACTCTCTGATGTAGTGTTGGTCCTCCATAAACCCAATTCAACCTTTTGCAAATCATGACTTAAAAGGGTATAGAATTCCAACGTCGGACCCAGTCCAGTGCCTACCTCGCCAAAATATTCTACTTCAAGGACAGCTTTTTGACTTGCATACATTGTCATAACCTTTACAGCAGAGTCCAAGATACGGTTTCTGGCTATGCGAACCTTTTGTCTTTGCAGTCTGCCAACTCGAACCTCTCTTTCACTAGTTGAATTCTGATTATCAGAATTCTGTTGTTGCTGAAGACGATGCAATGCTCGAGAAAGGCCAAAAGCTGTTGAATAGAAATATTGCCTCCTGGTGTCAAATGGAAAAAGGAAAGGACATGCTTTTGTCAACTGGTAGCACCATGGAGGAAGGCTTCCACTACAAAGGGCAAGAGCATCCTGCATTTGCCGAGCAAGCTTTGGAGTCAACTTTCTATTCACAAACTCCTCAGGTAATACCTTTGGACCAATTCTATAAATTTCATCCAAATTAGAAATCTTTCCTTCAGCAAAATCATCAGTAATGGCCTGGGTTCTCAGACGGGTTGACAACTGATTTAAGCTATCCAGGACACGCAATAATGCTAATACATTATATGTGGGATTGTTTTTTTCAAGATCACAAGGAAGCTCCCCTTGCAAGATGCTATCAAGAAGAGACATTCCTTGAAATTTTTTGTGACTAACAAAATCAGAAGTAGATGCAGGTTTTAATGACTTCGAAGAATTTGAACATCCTTGTGAAGTCTTGTCAGCCTGCCCATCAGCTTTCTGGTATGTTATCATAAATATATCACTCCAGAAGCTATTGTCATCACTAGGGAATTCAGATCCATTGAGCTTCTCGTCGTCCTCCTCATCCAGATTAAGTTGGCGCTGGAAAGCTTGATAAATAGTCAGGTGCTTGCTAAGCTGCTTTCCCCCAACTGTGAATATCAGCTTGTTCTGATGGTCACTTGAACTACTACCCGAGGCAAGTCCACGATAATCTCTGCCAACTCTTATACCTCTTCCACCTATCGAAGCAAGCCCTGCCATTGCAGCTGCAGCGAATGACATTGCTCCCCTTGAACCAAACACACTTCCTCTTCGGAACTCAGAAGATTCTGTGGCTCTTTCTGTGGTAGACCTGTCATTCAAGGTGGATATAGTTTTTACTTGATTATCAGTTGCTGAACGATCAGCTGCACCTTCATCAGAGGCATCACCAAGCTTGACATCATGTACCTTCTCAGGTATACAAACAGGAAGAGAATCATCTCTCAATACCTGAAAGAGTAACAATTTCTGACACCATTATAATTCAACTAAATAATAAGACATGAAAGCACTACATAGAAATCAACAAATATTCTCTTCAGAATATGACAACTTCAATTCTGTATCTTGAAGTTTGCAACGTCAAAGCATACAAAAACATAGACTTCAATCAGTAGAAATGAGGCAAATTTATTCATAAAAAGGTAAAATAGAAATATTTTAGCACCTCTTCATGATCATCTTCCTCATCGGAGATGTCATCATCTACAAGCATAAGTGTGTCATCCATCTCAACAGGAGACATGTCCAACTCATCCTGCATAAACCACTGCTAATTTTTATTTTTAAAAAAATATTTAGCTAGAATTGGAGGGGGGGAAGTAACTAAAGCAGTGAAAAAAAAGAAACACTACAAAGAATTGGAACAAAAAATAGTAATAATCATAAGATTGAAGAACATAAATATCAAAAGCAAGCAATTAGTTAAGACTAAAGTAATTGGTACCGTGATTCATAACACATCTCATCAAAAGATGCTATTTTTGCCAAAAATTTTAGTACATTTAACAATTCATTTATTTTACACAGATTTTTAATGCCAAACTGGCAGTCATGGAATAGATAAAGTGCACTGACAAGTCTAAACTAAACACTAATCAGGCACAAGAAAGTAATTGCATGCAGAAAATTGAAGGATGCATTCTAAACCCGCCAGTTACTACCTGATTAAATTTAAATTCCATGTTGTTTATGCATATAGATAGTAGAACAACAAATCAGGATGATCCATGAATATACAAATAAGAAAGATATTAACAATCTTAACTCTTGCCATAACTAAAACTAATCGCCTTTTTGGTTGATAGGGATGATTCTCATCAAATTAGGTTTTGCAGGACCTTTTGGGAAGAATTTGAAAATTTTCAGGCTGCAAGGGAAGCTTCAAGGCAGAGTTCAATTTGGGCTTAATTGAGGGTACAAATTAAGCTCAGATGGGTTAGGTTTAATGAACAGGGAATGGTGTCAGTTCTAGAAAAGCAGACTCTTTTCGAAGCAGCTACTCAAGGATCAAACTCCATTCCTGGCTCTGCTCCGGAAGTAATTTAGCATAGCTCCTTCCATTTATCATTGTTGTTCACAGTCCTGGCTCTTAGCTCTCCTACCTTCATGTTTTCATCTCCACCGGTGTGATTCTTCCAGAGGGTCCCTCCTTCCATAGCTCTATTGACAATAACATAAAGCAACAAAAACAACAACCTTCATGAAAGGACCAGAGTGAACTGGATTAGACTTGGCACTAAACAAATATCATATATAAGCAACTGCCCTATGGCTATTTGGTTGAGTTCAGGACCAGCTGGTTGCATTTGGTTTGAAGGGATAAATTAGGGTGGTTTTAACCCTTATTTTGTTCCCAGTACCGTCTCCATATCTCCCCCATGAGCCAACCTCTCCTCATCCTGATTGTTTTCTCATCTCGACAAGCAACCACAATCACAATCCCATTTCCGTGAGCTTCCAATCACGATCCCATCTCCCTACAAGCCAGCTTCGCGATAGCACTTCTCTCCTGCAAGCTCTTAATTGTACTTCTCCTTCCGAGCAGTCCTACCATCACAATTCTTCCTCATATGTTTGTATGAGATTCTCTATGCCGCTCCCTTACACCGTTGTGCAAACCCAGCTCACCAGCCTCCACCACACAACACCCCCTTCCCAATGGCTTCCTAATCTCTATTTTCTGTTGTTCTGGAGGTGGGGAACAGGACCAGTTACCTAAACTCCATGTATCAGAGATTAGAATCGCTGATTTTTTTTCTTTCGGATCAGCAATGATAGAGTTGGACAAGGTTTGTGCACGTGGTCAAAATTCTGGTATTATTTACTAAATCCTCGTATGTTTCTTTCATTTCTCCACCATTTGCCATTTCTACTTTAAGAGAGTTATATGCCTGTGTTACGGGTTTACCCTTGCATGGTCATAAATGCTGATGTATTTGATTTGAGATTTGTATTAAACTAAAGAAACTCAAGAATAAAAAAAATTGCCTTTAACATTTATGTCTCTTTGTCTAGTGTGGGATTATGCTTAGGAGTAAAAAATGTTAGCTATCTATTGTGAATTGCCCCAAGTGAGGCCCCCTAAAAAAAATTGTAACTTCTGATAGAATACACAGACCTCAGAGGTAGACTCGCTGTGTGAAGTTTTTATTTCTGTGTCTTTGTCTGAAGCAGCTCTTCTGCGGGCAGCATTTCTTGTTTGTGGTCCTCTTGATTCATCTGCAGTACATTTCACAACAGCTTTACCCTTCCCTTTAGAAGAACTTGCACTTACTTCTGAAACATCTTTTTTAGCTGGAACTCCAATAGTAACTGATGATCTAGACCTGGTTGAAGGACGGTGTCCAGGAGTTGATGGTGTTGGAGCAGCAGATCCAGAAGTAACAGCAGCTACAGGATCAGAATTTCCAGCTGATGAAGATGACTTGTGTGCAGAGTCACTTCGCTGAACTCTTGGCCAGAGGAAGTCTTCAACAGCAGCGAGACTAGCTAGTGGATCAATAAGCACAACGTTTGATGAATAATCACGAAGAGATTTTTCACCTTGTGCACGGCATAAACGCAGCTTAAAAGGATGACATAAGGCCCCTAAACCAGAGGAGAAGCGAGCACTTCCATAACTAGACCTAGCCAATGGGCTTATTGCAACTGGAAAATGTTCTAAAGAAGATAAAGCATTTTGAAGCTTTTGGACCAAAATGCTCATTGAAATTTTGCCACCATCCTTGGGTTCCAAAGGAAGAGCAGTTGCAACAAAATATTTGTACCTTCGGAGAGCTTGTTGCCGAAACTTTGGCAAATTGGCTTCAGAAACTTTTTCTTTCCCAAATGTCCCACAAGTAAAATAGTCTAACAATGCCAAAACAACCCCACTACCAATAAACTCAAACGTGGATACACCATCACCTTTTTGAAGTTCAAACAGCATCTCTGTTATCACTTCATTTAGTTGTTCCTCATTACTAGCAGATAAATCAAAGGAGTACACCCCAGAGGCTTTAGCTTTACCTTTAGTTTTTTTCTTTGCATTTTCAACAATGGTATTTAACTTAGAGCAAAGATTTTTCAGATGAATGAGATCTTCTGTGAATCCAGCTTCAGTTGCATCTGCATCTGCTGGAAAATACTTATCTTTGAAAGCCTTGGCGAGGGAACTAACTGTTGAACGAAAATTTAAATTTGCCAATGGTGCTTCGCCTGTAGTTGGAGAATTAGAAACTTCTGGTATAGATCCTTTTGAGTCATAGGGTGAGATATTTTCCGTGTTGGAAGCACCATTTCGTCGTTGATTACGACGAGAACGCCAAGGTATTCCAGGAGAAGGATCACTGTCCTTTTCAGAGATTGGCGGAAGAGAAGGAACACCACTTGAAGATTCTAAAAGTATTAGTGCATCAACAGCATGAACAACCCCCTCCCTCACAAACATCTTGGAAAATGTTCCAGGGAGCTTATCCATAAGAATCTCTGCAATCTGAAGAGCAGGAATCAACAGTTGTGGATCTTTACAAGCTAAAATGCCAGCTATAAAACTGCAATTGAGTACAATGAAATTTATTATACTTTCAAGCCAAGTTAGCAAATATGAAAAAATTGTTAACAAAGAATGTTTAAGGATACATCATAAGAGGTGGCCACTTAATATAATTGTGAATTTTCAAGATCCAATTAAACATATAACCTTCATATTATTTCGATTGGATAAATATACTTACCATCTTATTCCAATTATAGAAAAATATTGTTCAGTGTGCACCTACTTTGCTTGCGGACTTACGCTGTGGCATGACACTTTAGGAAAAAAAGTTAAGTTACTAGTGCCTTAAATATTATGGCCAAAAGTTCTCCTGTTACCTTAATTTTGTCAATGTGGACTTGCCATGTGGTATTTCATTGTAAGCAAATGGCAAATGGATAGTGTTCCACACCTTGCACTAATATGTATAAGTTATCTAGATGTGGCATGACATGTGGGGATTGGAAGTTGCACTACAAATGTCACACATATTCTAACTTAAGAGGATTTGACAGCTAAGCCATCTGCTTGCGTATTGTGAATAATCTTCACATGACAATTTAGCAGAATTAAGGAGAAATTCAGATTTTAGCCATAATTGAAACATGATGAGAGGTATATATGTACAGAAATTTAGAAAATCAAAGGCTGAGCTATATTTGAGAAGAAGATACATATTCTAACTTAAGATGACAGACTGCCAAGTGATCTTCTATTGTCACATGACAGGGAAGGAAAATTAAAGTGTCATTCAACTTTTGGCGATGATTGAAACAAGATGAAAAGTGTATGTACAACCATTTAGAAAATTAAAGGTTAGGCTATATTTGAGAAAACCTTCAAAGTTACAGGTAGATACAATATTCACATTTAATCATAATGTATTTAAGAACAGTTATACCTAGATATGTTTGCAACAGTAAGCAATGTCTGGATCATATCTGCTGAGTTGAAATACATCAACTTTGCAATAATAGACAAACATTTATGACGAACAGGACCGCTTATACTGGAAGAATACACCTGAACAACAACAGTTGGAAGTGTGAGAAACAAAAAAAGATTCTAAAAAATTGTTCGAACAACAAAAAAAAATGGCAGTACTTGTATGATAACAGGAAGCAGATCCATTCCAAATTGCTGCAGAAGTTCAGGTTGCTCTTGCAATAATTTCCCATGAGCTGATACTTCTGTAGTAGTTTCACTAGATCCATCATGCTTGTTAGAAGTGCTAGCAAGAGAATTTTTGGTAGTTGTTCCTTTCACAAGTACATTAGAGAGCATTGGCAAAGAAACTGTTCCAATGGGCAAGGAAGGCAGAAGTTCATCTACAAGGTTCACTGTTGCATAAACCTAAATGATTTGACTAGATTAAGTTAATATCCAAAATGTCTAGTATAGAGGCCTTAGAATGGAGAACAAGGGTGGAAAGAAATCCAAACCAAGGGTTAATGACATGTGCTGAAAGAAAAGATACAACATCACCATTGCAATACTAGGTGATCACTTATGAAAAAAGATGAAAGCTACTAATAAAGGCCCATAAGAAAGCAATATAGGGCCTAGAACTTAGAAGCTCTTTGAAAACAGAGCAAAAAAATCCACTGTTTTTGCAAGTGTACATTTGAATACTTGGAGACTCCAAAGATAACCAAAGCAAACAGTAGAAAATAGTGAACAATATGTTCTCCCTAAAGTTATACTAGTCATAGCTAACTTTTGTAGACTAATTTACTGAACTTTCTGAAAAAATTTAACATAGGCCTACACCACATAGAAATTCTTGGAACACCTAAAGTTAGAACTCATCCAATATCCTTGTAGAAAAATGGGCTTCATTCTACTTCCAATGTGCAAGAAGACGAAATCCTGAGCCAATGTCCTCCTCCACCAAGTCCAGCAGCTTATTCATAGCTCAAAATATGGATATGCTGTAAGAGAGGGAGTCCTGGCACTTCTGGGCATTGTTCTTGCTTTCATTATTTGCTATTGTAACACATCCAGTTTTGTTATGATTACGTGTTGCATATGTACCCCCTAAAAGCCACCAAGAGATTGAATAAAAAAATTTATTGTTCTGATTTGGCTACGTCCAACAAAGGATCAGGCTATGCTTATCCATCTCCAGGAAGATCTGAACAGAGAAAACATAAATGTCTACTAACTCTAGCAAAGGGTCAAATTATGGTGTCCATCTTCCCTCCAGGATTTTCAAGTGTTGCCTTTTCCCTATAGTTTATTGTGTATTGATGTAATTGTTGCTTCAAGAAAGCATAATTCTTGACATTCTCTCTTCATCTTAGTTTATTTTACCCTCTCTTTAGCCTCTGACAAATCAATCTGCTTGTTAGTTTAAGTACAAAACGATTGATCGCCTACGTGCTCCAACTATTTATAGAGATTTTCATATTCACGGTCAACCAAAATTTTGTTTTGACTTAGAAGTAGTATGCTTCTCGTTTCATTATTGTCATGTCTAATTCATCTTCTTCTTGTGAGAGTTCCTCTAGTTTACAACAAGCTGGATATACATAGTATTTGTGCTTCAGCTTGAGGGAAGTAGTAATGTCATTAGTTTGCTATGATGTTATGTAGTGGGTTTAATCCCCAGTCAGTACTTCTAAGTTTATGAAATGGTTATTTCATAATGAAGCACTAATAAAATTGTTAGAAAGATCCAAAATGCATTCTACCACATATTCTGTTAGTCTACCATGTATGTGGTATGTTGAAAGTCTTTTAGGCCACATTCAAAGTCACAACAAAATTGGATAGCAGATCAAAAGACATATTGTTACTTCTGTTTTCTTCTACAGAGGTCTTTTCTCCTCAAAAGAGAAGTCAATTTTAAGAAAATCTAATCACTAAGAAATTCAATCGAGATAGGGAATTCTTACTAGTCAGTGACGCTTAGATCATTTCGAATCTATATTTAGACCATGGTTGTTATTAATAAATGGTCAATTCTCAGGCTGCGCTACTCCGGAATTAAGTTGAAAGAAGTCAGTGCAATTGAACTCCCTCAAAGCACTGATTACTTTTATTATGCATTTTAAACCAGATGCAATTATCCCAGCTCTAGAATTACAGAATATGGAGCCACAGGTCACAAGGCTTACTGCTGTCTTCTTCTACAGAGGTCTTTTTCTCCTCAAAAGAGAAGTCAATTTTAAGAAAATCCAATCACTAAGAAATTCAATCAAGATAGAGAATTGTTACAGTGATGCTTAGATCATTTCGAATCTATACTTAGATCTTGGTTGTTATTAATAAATGGTCAATTCTCAGGCTGCACTACTCTGGAATTAAGTTGAAAGAAGTCAGCGTGTTTAAACTCCTCAAAGCACCTTTTATTATGATTTTTTAACAAGATGCAATCATACCAGATCTAGAATTACAGAATTTAGAGCCACAGGTCACAAGGCTCCCTTGCCCGTAAGGAATAACTTTAAAGGGGAGTCCAGTGCACGAAGCTCCCACTAATACGGTCCAATCTTACCCTGCTTTGCAAGAGGTTGTTTCCCTGTGACCTCCAAGTCACACAACAACAACTTTACCGTTGTATCAGTAAGGAATAACTTTCCACAAATTAAACCTAACTGCCAACACCAAGTGTGCACATAAACAACCTTTAGCAACCTTACATAGTTCACCAATACAAGTTAACAACAGAAGAGTGGGAAATCATCAAGATGATTGGCAAAATTACTAAAGTGCTTTAAAAATTAAAGAAAAAAATGGTGATCTTAGATCAATTTACACACAGAAGTTAATCAATACAATATTAAAAGTAAAAGAGACTCAAATAATCCTACATGGAGAAATTATGTTAGCCTTGGTAACTGATATTCTTCAGTCTAGCCATGTTTTTCTAACTTGATTTTGTAAAATAAACAGGAGATTGTTCTAGTCAACTGAATTAGCATGTTCAAGACACTGAATAGCAATGATCTCAGTTAAGTAGGAAGAAAGAGAGATACCTGCTCGGGCGGCCTAGTCATGGCAGGTGAAACAGAAGAACCAGAAACAAGTGCAGAACTCAGAAGAATATCTTTAAGAGTACCACTAATTCCTAAAAGAAGAAGGCTTTTAGCTGCTAGAGGAGATCCACTAGCGCAAGTTGAAAGGAGACGGATTAAACCCTGAATAAACAGTATATATAATAGTGAGATAAACATAAATCACAGCCTTCATTAGTAATTCAAAGCAGTATATCTACCGTATATGTAGAAGTACTAAGAGAGACTTGTCCTCCTGAATTGCTGAGAGAAATTAGTCCTGCTGCTTGTGCAAGCAATCCATGATTACATAACTCGTCTAGTTTGTCAGGGCATGATACAAATGCTTCTGCAATTCTTGTCAGGCAAACAGAAGCATGTTCTACAACCTTCCATCAGAATTAGCAGTGATTCAGCAGCAAATACAAACATTCAAAAAGTGAAACAAAAAACATATTGAGAATGGATTTTTGTAGGTTAAATTTTTTGAAATGACATCTTGAATTATGAGAAGATAAGGAAGTAAAACATGACAAATAAAGAGCTGATGGAAGTAGTATAAATAACATTTTATTGTGGTTTATGCATAATGGTACTAAATAATCCTTATTGAATGTTAATTGACTATCAAGTTGGTCATTTCTCAACCAAATAAGTTCACAGAACATGTATATCCATGTAACTTCTGTAATGATATGCCAAACAAGTTTTTGGAACTCTCTACGTTGTCAAAAAGGGAGGAATATAGTATTTCTGTATTTCTCATATTATCTATTTTACCAAAATGAAAAAACTGTGGTGGTGGTGGTGGTGGTGGTGGGTGGTGGGTGG
>JAOBBC010271253.1:0-14089 GCA_025388495.1 Curcuma longa | reverse complement strand
TATTATTGTCATTTTTTTACTAAGAGAAAAAAGAGTATTTTAATAAATAAACTGCTCGAGTCTCAAATTCTTTATTGAATCCATTAACCTCTTCGATAAATTCGAGTGGATTGTAATTGAGTTTGGATATTTAGTCAATATATTTAATGTGAGATTAAAATGATAGGATATTTAATGGATATTTAACCTCTTCAAGTTTGTTGTGTGTTATTCATTTAGAAGTTTTTTTACCCTATAAATTTTGTAAAAGTTCCAACCTGTTCTTGTTGTTACTTATGTTTTCTTTTTGGTGTTTTACTTCTTTAGGATTTTACTCAAGTTCATGGATTTAAATAAGAAATTAAATTGCTTTAATTTATATAGCGACTTTGTTTAAAATTAAGCTTAAGTCTCAAATTCTTTTGTTGTTATTCATAATTATTATAAAATTTAAATAATATATTTTTATTTTTTGTTCTAATACTCTTTCTTTATTATTAATGAATCATCTTGTGATACATTTAGTGATAGAATAATAATAGAATAATAATAGTGTGAGACCCCTCCCTCCCTCCGAACATGATGTAGCGATAAAGACCTTCGGGGCATAACTGAGTGGGTTACGATAGAGTAGACTTGCAGAATAGGATAAGGGTTCGAATCTCGACGAAGTCGAGTAATATCCTCCTCCATCGTGATCAACTGTAATTTTTCGATTTACCTCTTCACAGATGGTCGTAGAATTGATCATGTGGGGTCGCTGAGATAGATTCTATCTTTTGTAGAAGAGATGATGCAGCAATAAATAGGTAACAGTCTGATAATATTAAAGAATATTTAGGTAATAGTGAGATTTTTTTTATATAAAAATTAAAATGAGACGTTCATGATTTAAAAATAATAAAAGGATACCTTCTGATTTTTATCCCATATTTAAGTTTTAATTATCTTCTTTCTCTTTTTATTTCTATTGTATTCTCTTTCTATCACAATCCATTTGTTGTCCCCCTCGGCAAGCAATTGATGCTCTAAATACATATTACTCACAAGTATGACCATGCATTGGCCATTGATTATAATTTTTTTTTATTAATTTAGATATTCAAAAGATAAATAATTTAGTTTCATAGATTGGTCATTAAATAAATTTAAGAAGTACAGATGAATCTTGATGTAGTACCCCAATATCATTAATGGTTCAAACTTCATGAACGTTCTTTTCTTAAGATGATTTATCTCACCCGATGGCCGATGCTTATAATTTATTGACAATCATCTTTAAAAAAGATAGATCCGCTATCTCAATGTCCCTCTAGAGCCGGCTTCACAGATATGGAGGAGGTTCATGATTCAGATATATTAGTGTTAGGCGCATGACGAGATCAAACAATCACCTTTAAACATACAATGACTTATTACTCGTAATCAAAGTATTTTAAATTTTGAATTCTAGCAAACTTTTGAAACTTAAAACTCTTTTTAAAAAAGAGAAAAAAAACTTAAGAAAAGAATTATAATTTGAGTATCGAGTAGAGTTTTTTTTATAGAAATCAGGATTTCTCCTTGAGCTTGAAGAGAAAAAGTATGTCTATTAGAAATATCATTAATTATTTTATATTTCCTTTTTGTTGCCACATATAATTAGTTAATCAATAATTAAATCTTTTTCTTTTTACAAATAAAAAAATATCTATATTCTACACAAAAAATGAAGATTAAAACTTTAGTTTAGTGGGGAAAAAACCTTATTGGATTTGAATCTTGTAAATATTATTAGAAAATTAGTTTTGATAATCACTACATTAAATAGTGATAAGACGTCAAGTTGATCATCATAAACTAATTTATCAACTGAATGAAAAATTAATATATAATGAAGGGTTAATCTGATATGACCAAACAGAAGTTTTGATCAATCGACTGATGGAGTGTATTAGTCGACTGATATCACTATTCGAGTAAATAGAGAATTCAAAATTCAATTGTGGGATTTGATTGATTAAACAGCAATTGATCGATACTGAGGTAGATGGACTTGTTGAGTTGACGAGTTACAACAACGTCAAATCTGTAATTGATCAATCGATTGATGGGTAAGATCAGTCGACTGATACACGTAAATCAGCAGGAGCAACATCCCTATACAAGAAGGTTTTGAGGTGATTTTAATGAGTCAATTCTTGAAAGTTTGAGTATGAATTGTTATTGTTTTTAGACCAATAAGAGACAATTACAAACAATAAGAAAGTGCTCAAAGTAAGATTTATATAAAATATATAGCTATTTTCATTGTATTTACTTTTATCTCTTATATTTGCTTATATTGTTTGTTTGAACAGTTTGTAAGAGGCTTCTCTGCCTTCAAAAAGCATTTGAAAAGTAGAAAGATAGTGGTGATAAATTGCTATTATTATGTCTTGGAGTAGTTGCCTTGGGATACGGTGAACCAAGTAAGATCTTATTGTTGTGCATGTGACGTCGAGTTTGCTTGAAGTTTTCGCTATGCATTCAAACGATGAACATGAAATCAAGACATATGCAACCGAAACTATTCACCCCTTCTAGTTCACATGAGTCCTGACAAGTGTATCAGATTGAGGTTGCTCTCATCGGACTAACTGCTAGAAGGAGCAGAAAGCTTGAGAAAGGAGTTATATTTTTAGAGCCCTCCAATACTAATGAGTCTTCGTATTGATCATTCAAGGAGCTCAAGGTTGAAATGGATCTTTGAGATGGATTCGAATATGGCATCCAAGCACCTCCACCTTTCGGTTGAAAGGTTTTGATTAATGGAAGGTGAGGATGGAAAATTTCTTGATGATGGACATCGAGGTTCATCCTAATGGAGAGATTTAAAACCCCAAAAGATAACAAAGGGAGACTCCTCAAGAAGAAGAAATGGATACAAGAGAAAATTCAAAAATCTAATATAAATGACAAGGTAATCAAAATTTTGATTAATTTGGTGTCTAACACTATTTCATTGGTTCAAGAATAAGAGAACTTGAAGGTGTTAGAATCCGTGTGAGCTAGAGGGGAGGTTGAATAGCTTCGATCACTTCTTATCTTGATCTTATGTTTGTCGTTTGAATACGCCGCATAAATCTTGATTCAAACGTGACTCCACATGCACAACTCCTGGATTTTACTTGGTATCCGCCTACTTAAGGCGGCTAATCCAATGATCCGCTTTGAGCTATCTACCTCCACTATGAACTCCTCCTTTTCGGATATCTTCCGGAGGCGGAGAAGCCTCTTACAAGTTTGTTCTTACAAGAACACAATAATACACAAGAAATAAGAATATAAATACAAATGAAAGCAAAAATACCTTTACAAATGAGATTTTATTTTGGATGATTTCTTGTTGCTTGGAATAGCCTCTTGTTGGTATGAAAATGCAGCAACATTTCATCCTTAAACCCCCAAGAACTAGCCTCTTCTCCTTTAAATAAAATGTTACTTATACAATTGATGTTGGGGTTGATGTTCACCTATCAGTCGACTGATATTCTCTACCAGTCGACTATATTCTCTACCAATCGACTGATTTGGTCAACGACCAAATAACAACTTCTGAACCTTCTGAAATCTGTCTGATTTTGTCAATTTTCAAATATCAGCCGACTGATTAACAAATCAGTCGAATCGATTCATTTCTGTACACTTCTAAAACAGCACCAGTCGACTGATTTCCTTGATTAGTCGATTAATTACCCTGATCAATTGAATCGATTTGCTTCCATTTGGTTCTGATCAAAATCAGTCGACTGATACACATAATCAGTTGAATTAATTCATTTTTGTACCCTTCTAAAACAACACCAGTCGACTAATTTCCTTGATCAGTTGATTGATTACCCTGATCAGTCGACTGATTACCCTGATCAATTGAATCGATTTACTTTTGTTCGGTGTTTATCCAAATGAGTCAACTGATACACACAATCAGTCAAATCTTTTTTAGTAAAAAGATACATTTCTGAACGAGCTTAGTTTCGCACCAAAGATCGTCCCGTTCTGATATCCGAGTCAAAAGTTATGACCTTTGAAAGTTTACTATGTCATTTCTGACTTTCTTTACATGACATCTAGTCATCTTTGACCTGGCAAGACTGCAAATCACCAAGTGTCCAATCAACCTTGATCTACTTAAATTTTTCTCTTGCCAACTTCTCTATTGGACTTCCGATCACCAAGTGTCCGATCAACCTTGATCCACTTGGACTTTCCATCTCGTGCCAAGTGTTTGGTTCTCCATGACCCACTTGGACTTCAAATAACCAAGTGTCTGATCAACCTTGACTACTTTCCATCTTGTGCCAAGTGTCTAGTCCTCCATGATCCATTTGGACTTTCCACCATCAAGTATTTGATCAACCTGGACCTACTTGACACTCAACCATCATATTGATCAAACATCACAACCCAACTTGAGTCAAACCGAGCTTGGTCAGCGTTGACTTGAGGTTGATTGCACCAACAATCTCTCTCTTTTTAATGTTTGACAATATGTTTAAGTCAGGCTAACTCATTAGCCCAACCTCTTTCATCATCCTTTTTCTCATGTTAAAGCATAAATGTGGGTCTTGTAACTTAAACCCTACATTCTTCTCATTTGGCATACATCAAAAAGCTTTTCTCAAAATCCATTCATTTTATCCAATCTAATCCTTTTAAATAAAGGTTACCTACCTTCCATTTCATCAAATACTCAACCTAAAGTATACATTCCTTCATTCATTCACTTATTCTCAAATTCTTACATTTTCATCCTTTCATATCCAATTCATGTCTTTAAGGTGAATCTCTCTTTCAAAGCATGTTCCAACCTCTGTCATTGCACCAACAATGATTTTGAAGTTCCTAAAACTTTAGGAAATCCAAAAGTTTATGTCGTGAGGTTAAAAATTTAACTTTGAATCTAAACCTCCTCTTCAAATCCTTATCTTCTCCTTTTTAATATCCCTTTCTTATTTTCAACAAGAAAATCATCTTTGAATGTTTATCTAAGCATATCACATGGTTAGGAATAGTTAAGTTATTTGAAATGAGCTTAAACACTTTAAACAAATCTATTTTAGTGAAAAATATAAAAATCAATTGACTGATTATTACTGATATCAGTCGACTGATAAAAAAATTGCACTTTCAATTTATGCTTTAATTAAAATATAGTGAAATTTTAATGCTTTGGCATACTTATAGAAGAGAAAAACGCAAAGGGACGCTTATGATTTTTTTAGTGAATTGAAGAATTGAAAGAAATTATTTTCATAGGGGTGGAAAGGCATATTAACAAGCAGATTATAGAGATGGAGGAGTTCCAACAATGTGTCTCATGTACAAAGGTGCAAGATGTCTTTCTGTCCTGCTTAAGATAGTTTCTGGATAAATCATCGAACATTTGACTCTTATGTTGATGAAGTCGCACAAAGCCCATGAGCAATTTGAGAAGATGGTGTTTTTGTAGAGCCTCAAAGAGAAGAAGAAGGGTTAGGATGGAGGCTAAGGGTGCCCTGGTCCAGCTACTCTGACATCTAAGTCAATCCTTTGTCGACCGAAGATAGAAAAGAAGAATAGTAAATATGTAAAAAGTGTGTATACAAGTGTGTGCATATGTGTACCTGGGTCGGCGGGAAGTGGGATCCTTTTTTAGGGCCATTTGGGAAGATGTCATATCGAAGGTAAGAAGAATATCCCATCACGGTAAGGGAGGATCTCATCATCGATGCTTAGTAAAAGGTTATGTTGTATTAAATGTGTAGGTGATCTACCGTTACGTACCTTACCATTCCACGTGTCGCTCAGACAAATAGAAGTGAGGGAAATAGGCCTGGGAAAGTGGAGCCACTTGGGCAAGAGTATTGACTCGGTGAGACTGGACTGACTGAGGAGTTGGCCTTCGTCTGGAGGATCGAGAAGTCGATCGGACATCGAGTCGGCCGAGCACAAAGTCGGGCGCCAAATCAGTCGGGTATGGAGTCGGACGTTGAGCCAATCGGGCATGGAGTCGGGCGCCGAGCTAGTTGGGCATGTCTGATGTGTTATCTCCACGTAAATCAAATATTGACTTTCTTGATCAGGATATATCAACCCATAACACTTTCCATGAGTGTTATGTAATTGATAAAATATTTAGAGGACAATAAAATTAAGAATCATAGTTTGACTTCTAAATGGGATAAAAGAGTCCAACATCATTGTTTATTTAAGAGATATAATGATAATAACCAAAT
The DNA here is from genome assembly GCA_025388495.1 of Curcuma longa. Lineage (NCBI taxonomy): Eukaryota > Viridiplantae > Streptophyta > Magnoliopsida > Zingiberales > Zingiberaceae > Curcuma > Curcuma longa. Next base: position 7,871 of record JAOBBC010271253.1, on the reverse strand, counting down.
TTAATCTCCGGGATGAACCATTGAATTTTATTTTTTACTATATCGTTATTTATATTTAAATAAATTTTATTTTAATTTATTGTTACTAATCATTTTTTTTATTTTCATTGTTTGCTATGCACATTTATCATGATTTTAGATCATCTAATTAAATCACTTATTAATCATCTACGTATATATGCATACCATTTTAAACCTGTCTCTCGAAATTTTTCTTAATAGATACAACGCTAACTTTTTCTTTAATATTTTTATTTATTATTTTATCCATTCTTATATGTCGACACATCCATAACATTCTCATTTTTACAACTCTCATTTTTACTCATGTAATCGAATCATAATTTAACATTTAATTTTATATAACATAGCAAGTCTAATGTCATTTTATTTTTTTTTTTTAAATTTTAAAAATATTTTACGATCATAAAAAATATTTGACCCTCTCCTCTATTTTAACCATTCTATTTATATTTTTATATAAAATATTTGTCTCAATTTCTCTATCCTTTCGTAAATATAATCTTAAATACTTAAAAAATTTATTTTTTACTCTACCAAATTTAAAATAATTCACTTCTAATATTTTCTATCAAAATTTAAAATTTATCTATCAAAATAATATACTTGATTACTAAAGAGATATTTTTAAAAAATGATAGCACACATAATTAATTTTAGCAAAAAAAATAAAATTCGTCATGATCCCACACGATCTATCTCACCCCACGATGATAATAAGAATATAGCTCAAATAAATCATGCTACTATTCTATAAATATGTTCCACCCTAATTAATTGAGCTAAAGTCATGCTACTTGCGGACTTGGAGAAAGTAGCATGACTTTAGCTCAATTAATTACGATGGAACATATTTATAGAATAGTAGCATGATTTATTTGAGCTATATTCTTATTATCATCGTGGGGTGAGATAGATCGTGTGGGATCATGACGAATTTTATTTTTTTTGCTAAAATTAATTATGTGTGCTATCATTTTTTAAAAATATCTCTTTAGTAATCAAGTATATTATTTTGATAGATAAATTTTAAATTTTGATAGAAAATATTAGAAGTGAATTATTTTAAATTTGGTAGAGTAAAAAATAAATTTTTTAAGTATTTAAGATTATATTTACGAAAGGATAGAGAAATTGAGACAAATATTTTATATAAAAATATAAATAGAATGGTTAAAATAGAGGAGAGGGTCAAATATTTTTTATGATCGTAAAATATTTTTAAAATTTAAAAAAAAAAAATAAAATGACATTAGACTTGCTATGTTATATAAAATTAAATGTTAAATTATGATTCGATTACATGAGTAAAAATGAGAGTTGTAAAAATGAGAATGTTATGGATGTGTCGACATATAAGAATGGATAAAATAATAAATAAAAATATTAAAGAAAAAGTTAGCGTTGTATCTATTAAGAAAAATTTCGAGAGACAGGTTTAAAATGGTATGCATATATACGTAGATGATTAATAAGTGATTTAATTAGATGATCTAAAATCATGATAAATGTGCATAGCAAACAATGAAAATAAAAAAAATGATTAGTAACAATAAATTAAAATAAAATTTATTTAAATATAAATAACGATATAGTAAAAAATAAAATTCAATGGTTCATCCCGGAGATTAAATTTGGTTATTATCATTATATCTCTTAAATAAACAATGATGTTGGACTCTTTTATCCCATTTAGAAGTCAAACTATGATTCTTAATTTTATTGTCCTCTAAATATTTTATCAATTACATAACACTCATGGAAAGTGTTATGGGTTGATATATCCTGATCAAGAAAGTCAATATTTGATTTACGTGGAGATAACACATCAGACATGCCCAACTAGCTCGGCGCCCGACTCCATGCCCGATTGGCTCAACGTCCGACTCCATACCCGACTGATTTGGCGCCCGACTTTGTGCTCGGCCGACTCGATGTCCGATCGACTTCTCGATCCTCCAGACGAAGGCCAACTCCTCAGTCAGTCCAGTCTCACCGAGTCAATACTCTTGCCCAAGTGGCTCCACTTTCCCAGGCCTATTTCCCTCACTTCTATTTGTCTGAGCGACACGTGGAATGGTAAGGTACGTAACGGTAGATCACCTACACATTTAATACAACATAACCTTTTACTAAGCATCGATGATGAGATCCTCCCTTACCGTGATGGGATATTCTTCTTACCTTCGATATGACATCTTCCCAAATGGCCCTAAAAAAGGATCCCACTTCCCGCCGACCCAGGTACACATATGCACACACTTGTATACACACTTTTTACATATTTACTATTCTTCTTTTCTATCTTCGGTCGACAAAGGATTGACTTAGATGTCAGAGTAGCTGGACCAGGGCACCCTTAGCCTCCATCCTAACCCTTCTTCTTCTCTTTGAGGCTCTACAAAAACACCATCTTCTCAAATTGCTCATGGGCTTTGTGCGACTTCATCAACATAAGAGTCAAATGTTCGATGATTTATCCAGAAACTATCTTAAGCAGGACAGAAAGACATCTTGCACCTTTGTACATGAGACACATTGTTGGAACTCCTCCATCTCTATAATCTGCTTGTTAATATGCCTTTCCACCCCTATGAAAATAATTTCTTTCAATTCTTCAATTCACTAAAAAAATCATAAGCGTCCCTTTGCGTTTTTCTCTTCTATAAGTATGCCAAAGCATTAAAATTTCACTATATTTTAATTAAAGCATAAATTGAAAGTGCAATTTTTTTATCAGTCGACTGATATCAGTAATAATCAGTCAATTGATTTTTATATTTTTCACTAAAATAGATTTGTTTAAAGTGTTTAAGCTCATTTCAAATAACTTAACTATTCCTAACCATGTGATATGCTTAGATAAACATTCAAAGATGATTTTCTTGTTGAAAATAAGAAAGGGATATTAAAAAGGAGAAGATAAGGATTTGAAGAGGAGGTTTAGATTCAAAGTTAAATTTTTAACCTCACGACATAAACTTTTGGATTTCCTAAAGTTTTAGGAACTTCAAAATCATTGTTGGTGCAATGACAGAGGTTGGAACATGCTTTGAAAGAGAGATTCACCTTAAAGACATGAATTGGATATGAAAGGATGAAAATGTAAGAATTTGAGAATAAGTGAATGAATGAAGGAATGTATACTTTAGGTTGAGTATTTGATGAAATGGAAGGTAGGTAACCTTTATTTAAAAGGATTAGATTGGATAAAATGAATGGATTTTGAGAAAAGCTTTTTGATGTATGCCAAATGAGAAGAATGTAGGGTTTAAGTTACAAGACCCACATTTATGCTTTAACATGAGAAAAAGGATGATGAAAGAGGTTGGGCTAATGAGTTAGCCTGACTTAAACATATTGTCAAACATTAAAAAGAGAGAGATTGTTGGTGCAATCAACCTCAAGTCAACGCTGACCAAGCTCGGTTTGACTCAAGTTGGGTTGTGATGTTTGATCAATATGATGGTTGAGTGTCAAGTAGGTCCAGGTTGATCAAATACTTGATGGTGGAAAGTCCAAATGGATCATGGAGGACTAGACACTTGGCACAAGATGGAAAGTAGTCAAGGTTGATCAGACACTTGGTTATTTGAAGTCCAAGTGGGTCATGGAGAACCAAACACTTGGCACGAGATGGAAAGTCCAAGTGGATCAAGGTTGATCGGACACTTGGTGATCGGAAGTCCAATAGAGAAGTTGGCAAGAGAAAAATTTAAGTAGATCAAGGTTGATTGGACACTTGGTGATTTGCAGTCTTGCCAGGTCAAAGATGACTAGATGTCATGTAAAGAAAGTCAGAAATGACATAGTAAACTTTCAAAGGTCATAACTTTTGACTCGGATATCAGAACGGGACGATCTTTGGTGCGAAACTAAGCTCGTTCAGAAATGTATCTTTTTACTAAAAAAGATTTGACTGATTGTGTGTATCAGTTGACTCATTTGGATAAACACCGAACAAAAGTAAATCGATTCAATTGATCAGGGTAATCAGTCGACTGATCAGGGTAATCAATCAACTGATCAAGGAAATTAGTCGACTGGTGTTGTTTTAGAAGGGTACAAAAATGAATTAATTCAACTGATTATGTGTATCAGTCGACTGATTTTGATCAGAACCAAATGGAAGCAAATCGATTCAATTGATCAGGGTAATTAATCGACTAATCAAGGAAATCAGTCGACTGGTGCTGTTTTAGAAGTGTACAGAAATGAATCGATTCGACTGATTTGTTAATCAGTCGGCTGATATTTGAAAATTGACAAAATCAGACAGATTTCAGAAGGTTCAGAAGTTGTTATTTGGTCGTTGACCAAATCAGTCGATTGGTAGAGAATATAGTCGACTGGTAGAGAATATCAGTCGACTGATAGGTGAACATCAACCCCAACATCAATTGTATAAGTAACATTTTATTTAAAGGAGAAGAGGCTAGTTCTTGGGGGTTTAAGGATGAAATGTTGCTGCATTTTCATACCAACAAGAGGCTATTCCAAGCAACAAGAAATCATCCAAAATAAAATCTCATTTGTAAAGGTATTTTTGCTTTCATTTGTATTTATATTCTTATTTCTTGTGTATTATTGTGTTCTTGTAAGAACAAACTTGTAAGAGGCTTCTCCGCCTCCGGAAGATATCCGAAAAGGAGGAGTTCATAGTGGAGGTAGATAGCTCAAAGCGGATCATTGGATTAGCCGCCTTAAGTAGGCGGATACCAAGTAAAATCCAGGAGTTGTGCATGTGGAGTCACGTTTGAATCAAGATTTATGCGGCGTATTCAAACGACAAACATAAGATCAAGATAAGAAGTGATCGAAGCTATTCAACCTCCCCTCTAGCTCACACGGATTCTAACACCTTCAAGTTCTCTTATTCTTGAACCAATGAAATAGTGTTAGACACCAAATTAATCAAAATTTTGATTACCTTGTCATTTATATTAGATTTTTGAATTTTCTCTTGTATCCATTTCTTCTTCTTGAGGAGTCTCCCTTTGTTATCTTTTGGGGTTTTAAATCTCTCCATTAGGATGAACCTCGATGTCCATCATCAAGAAATTTTCCATCCTCACCTTCCATTAATCAAAACCTTTCAACCGAAAGGTGGAGGTGCTTGGATGCCATATTCGAATCCATCTCAAAGATCCATTTCAACCTTGAGCTCCTTGAATGATCAATACGAAGACTCATTAGTATTGGAGGGCTCTAAAAATATAACTCCTTTCTCAAGCTTTCTGCTCCTTCTAGCAGTTAGTCCGATGAGAGCAACCTCAATCTGATACACTTGTCAGGACTCATGTGAACTAGAAGGGGTGAATAGTTTCGGTTGCATATGTCTTGATTTCATGTTCATCGTTTGAATGCATAGCGAAAACTTCAAGCAAACTCGACGTCACATGCACAACAATAAGATCTTACTTGGTTCACCGTATCCCAAGGCAACTACTCCAAGACATAATAATAGCAATTTATCACCACTATCTTTCTACTTTTCAAATGCTTTTTGAAGGCAGAGAAGCCTCTTACAAACTGTTCAAACAAACAATATAAGCAAATATAAGAGATAAAAGTAAATACAATGAAAATAGCTATATATTTTATATAAATCTTACTTTGAGCACTTTCTTATTGTTTGTAATTGTCTCTTATTGGTCTAAAAACAATAACAATTCATACTCAAACTTTCAAGAATTGACTCATTAAAATCACCTCAAAACCTTCTTGTATAGGGATGTTGCTCCTGCTGATTTACGTGTATCAGTCGACTGATCTTACCCATCAATCGATTGATCAATTACAGATTTGACGTTGTTGTAACTCGTCAACTCAACAAGTCCATCTACCTCAGTATCGATCAATTGCTGTTTAATCAATCAAATCCCACAATTGAATTTTGAATTCTCTATTTACTCGAATAGTGATATCAGTCGACTAATACACTCCATCAGTCGATTGATCAAAACTTCTGTTTGGTCATATCAGATTAACCCTTCATTATATATTAATTTTTCATTCAGTTGATAAATTAGTTTATGATGATCAACTTGACGTCTTATCACTATTTAATGTAGTGATTATCAAAACTAATTTTCTAATAATATTTACAAGATTCAAATCCAATAAGGTTTTTTCCCCACTAAACTAAAGTTTTAATCTTCATTTTTTGTGTAGAATATAGATATTTTTTTATTTGTAAAAAGAAAAAGATTTAATTATTGATTAACTAATTATATGTGGCAACAAAAAGGAAATATAAAATAATTAATGATATTTCTAATAGACATACTTTTTCTCTTCAAGCTCAAGGAGAAATCCTGATTTCTATAAAAAAAACTCTACTCGATACTCAAATTATAATTCTTTTCTTAAGTTTTTTTTCTCTTTTTTAAAAAGAGTTTTAAGTTTCAAAAGTTTGCTAGAATTCAAAATTTAAAATACTTTGATTACGAGTAATAAGTCATTGTATGTTTAAAGGTGATTGTTTGATCTCGTCATGCGCCTAACACTAATATATCTGAATCATGAACCTCCTCCATATCTGTGAAGCCGGCTCTAGAGGGACATTGAGATAGCGGATCTATCTTTTTTAAAGATGATTGTCAATAAATTATAAGCATCGGCCATCGGGTGAGATAAATCATCTTAAGAAAAGAACGTTCATGAAGTTTGAACCATTAATGATATTGGGGTACTACATCAAGATTCATCTGTACTTCTTAAATTTATTTAATGACCAATCTATGAAACTAAATTATTTATCTTTTGAATATCTAAATTAATAAAAAAAAATTATAATCAATGGCCAATGCATGGTCATACTTGTGAGTAATATGTATTTAGAGCATCAATTGCTTGCCGAGGGGGACAACAAATGGATTGTGATAGAAAGAGAATACAATAGAAATAAAAAGAGAAAGAAGATAATTAAAACTTAAATATGGGATAAAAATCAGAAGGTATCCTTTTATTATTTTTAAATCATGAACGTCTCATTTTAATTTTTATATAAAAAAAATCTCACTATTACCTAAATATTCTTTAATATTATCAGACTGTTACCTATTTATTGCTGCATCATCTCTTCTACAAAAGATAGAATCTATCTCAGCGACCCCACATGATCAATTCTACGACCATCTGTGAAGAGGTAAATCGAAAAATTACAGTTGATCACGATGGAGGAGGATATTACTCGACTTCGTCGAGATTCGAACCCTTATCCTATTCTGCAAGTCTACTCTATCGTAACCCACTCAGTTATGCCCCGAAGGTCTTTATCGCTACATCATGTTCGGAGGGAGGGAGGGGTCTCACACTATTATTATTCTATTATTATTCTATCACTAAATGTATCACAAGATGATTCATTAATAATAAAGAAAGAGTATTAGAACAAAAAATAAAAATATATTATTTAAATTTTATAATAATTATGAATAACAACAAAAGAATTTGAGACTTAAGCTTAATTTTAAACAAAGTCGCTATATAAATTAAAGCAATTTAATTTCTTATTTAAATCCATGAACTTGAGTAAAATCCTAAAGAAGTAAAACACCAAAAAGAAAACATAAGTAACAACAAGAACAGGTTGGAACTTTTACAAAATTTATAGGGTAAAAAAACTTCTAAATGAATAACACACAACAAACTTGAAGAGGTTAAATATCCATTAAATATCCTATCATTTTAATCTCACATTAAATATATTGACTAAATATCCAAACTCAATTACAATCCACTCGAATTTATCGAAGAGGTTAATGGATTCAATAAAGAATTTGAGACTCGAGCAGTTTATTTATTAAAATACTCTTTTTTCTCTTAGTAAAAAAATGACAATAATA
>JAOBBC010270298.1:0-14147 GCA_025388495.1 Curcuma longa | reverse complement strand
AGGATTGTAGGATGCCAGTCTCGTTTTGGAACATGCTCCTTACTTCATTCTTGAGCTCTTCAGCTCTTTCGTTCATCCATGACTCAGACTACATCATGGGGGCATGGGAAAATTGATATATTAACTATATAGTGATTACTGCAATGCAATACTAATTAATATGCTATGTTTTCTGAATGATGCATGCATCCAAAGCATTGAAACGATATAAACAAGTGAAGCGTATACATACCTGTGATTTCTTATTTGTAATAAAGTAGTCACCCCAAAAGCTGGGATCGAAGCCTGCCAACTGACGATCAACAACCACGTCTTCCGAAACCTCGACTGATGGAGTCTCGTCAAGATCCATGACTTGTATATGGTTTTGAAAAGCCTGAAGATCCATCTGTGTGTTATCGAGTTTTATAGATGATTTCTTACCTTCAATTTCAATATGTAGTTTTTTAATGAGGGTAGTTGGAAGGAAAGAAAACAAGCGGAGTTATTCTTTATTTTTTATGAAGCTCTACCTACTTTAATATATCTATTATATCTTTTTCTATCGAGATTATTAAACCGTGAATTATTTAGATTTTTTTTTTCTGTTTAACCTATAAGATATATAAAATATAGTTATTCTTATTGATTCAAAGAATATTGTTTTAGTAGATCTCTACTATTGTACGAAAAATTATACAATTTTATTTATTATTTATTTAATAGTTATGGTAAAGAAAGACAATAAATACAATAAATAGATTAATATTTTTGATTTTAAAAGAAAGATTGTGTCTTTTGAATTTTCTCCAAGATTTATCTGTGGCTAGAGTATTCATGCATAAGTAATCTAGAGAAAAATAGATAGGAAAAAAGGTGAGTATACATGAGAAGAATAATCTTTTAGCATAATGTAAACGTTCATTATAATTAGCATCGAAAATTCACCTCCACCCTGGATGCTATGTGAAAGCCTCCTCGAAGGATAAAGATGACTCCTTGTAAGATTTAATACTTTATATATGACTAATACATATTTTGAACGGCTATTAGGAACTAGGAATCATGGGTTAAGCAGCACAAATTATGAAGGGAAGGTATGGCCTATGCTTGGATGGTTCATGCCTGGTTATGGCCCACACCCACAATGATTGTATCCAGTTATGGTTCGTACCTACCAAGGGTCATGGTCTATTCCCGTAAGGACTATGTTCCGTTATGGCCTATGCCTGTGATCCTTGGAGGGGTCAAGCCTATCATGAGCGACTTGTGGGAACCCAAAATGCTGGGAGAGAAAAGTTGAGTAGTACTATAGAGCTCAAGAGCAATCCTGAGTGGAGCACTTCAAGAAGTCAGGTGTTGAGTCACACAAGACATTCTGGGCCACTACAGGAGGGACTCAAAGATGCTAAGAAGTTGAGTTGCATGGGGTGCGAGATGTCGAACTGTGGGAGCAAATTGGGGTATTGAGTTGTATGGAACCGCACAGGCTCACGATTTATGAGAGTATTGACGTGGAACTAAACATGAAAGACTGAATTGACAATAAGGTACATTATTTTAATATTGTTGTATTAATTTTTTTTTGAAAGGTAAATTTATTACTTTACCAAAATGAGTACAACGACCAATGACTAACTTATCATGTCTAACAAATTATCATTTCTGAGAAGGTATCTAAGGCTCCATATATATCTATTTGCATCTTCTTATATATACGCTCAACATCAAACATCTCCCCCTCAAACAAGCTACGATTTCTAGCTAGCAATAAAAAAATGAACTAAGGTTGATATAGCTAGATGTCAAACTTTAACCAAAACATGTGACGCATAATATTGCCTCTTGAAGATCCGCAGCACCCACCTGTATGTAGTCTCTTGGTCCAGCTGAATACAGCCTCTTGCTCTCCTCCATATCAAATCCACTTTTGCGCACCTAATGAACATATTCTCTTGGATTTCCTACTCAATACCACAGAATGTGCACTCCTTGTCTTGCACATAAGGTTGCCTGTCTCTAGTTTGCAACCTCTCATGTTCCAACAACCACAACGTAGATGTATGGCTCGGTTGCAAGTAGAATTTCCGCATTGTAGTTGTTCAAGTATTCCTCTGACTTGGTGATGCGTGTCCTTCGTACCGCAATAAAATTTATCAACCACTAGGATCGTGTGTTGTGTACCAAAATACTCTCAAATGCGATTATCAATAATCGAGAAAAGATGTGTTATTGGTGAAAAATCAAAAGTGACCAACAGTAGTAGACGATAAGAAAGCTTTGTTCAAAAGGCAATTATAGGATCCTAGTTTCACTATGATGAATGTTGACGAATGCAATGTCTTTTTTCTCGACGTATGATTATGAAGGGATTTGTCCAAAGGTAATTCGATGTCTCTACAGAGTGAAAAAAAAAAGTATGAAGATACCGATGTGTCTATCCTAATCACAACTAATAGAAGTGGGTTAGGATAGCCCCATTAAGTTCTATGACAAATTGTGATAGCCTCAAGAGAGTTAACCACTTTTGTAGTAGCCGTACTAGAGCTTGCTTTGAGGGATGGTCCTGTCACTAGAGATCCACGAGACTCCAGACGCTACGCTTACTCTGTAATATGAACTCTCAAGTCATTTCTAAAGACTAGAGGTTAGGGTTCATTAATTAGTGCATCCCCTATTCTCTATTGATCCAATCATATATTTATATGCAGTGATTACGGCTAGGGTTCAGCTCTTGGTCTATCCTAATGAAGCTACTATCTAAGTCGTAAGCAACAACAACTATGGATGGAGAGAAAAATGAATGAGCACCAATCATAAATCGTGCATTTTAAATAAGGATCAATGCATTTATTTCGTCTAACAAAATATCAAATTACTCCCTAATTCTAGAATTAGGGAGACCACTCTATGGCAATGAAGTTACAAGCCAAAGACATCATGTCACAATAAAAAATAGAATTAGATTTAGAAGGAACTCAATGATGTCTTTAGAAGAACTCCAATCGCTCCTCGGCGACATGTTGATCTCCAATTCCTTGCAAGACGACTATCTCAATGAGGGTTTCTATTACAAACCCCCATATTCTTCAATCTCAGGGTCTCTTTCAAGAACCCTTGATCCTTGGGTCTCTTTCGAGAACCTTCTATGCCTTCTAGTCGTCACCCCTTGCTTATATTTATAGTTTTAAAGCTTTAATAGAGTTTCCTAAAAGGTTGGAGCCCAACCCTAATAGATTTTTTTAAATATCAGGGCGGCTAACAGAATTAACAAAATCTTCAAATCATCAAAGGGATGCGGCTCGCCATGGCCATGTGGGCCACCATGGTCTAACCATGGTCGACGCTGGAAGACCTAATATGGCTGTGTTAGTTAACAGAATTAATAGAATCTTCAAATCATCAAGGGGATGTGGCGCGCATGGTTGTGTGGGTCACCACAGCCTGGCCGTGTGGGCCACCACGTGCTAGATGTTGGAAGATCTAACACCATCATGTTGATTAGCACGGTCGGGTCGTGTTTGATGTTGGACATTCTGTTTGTGCTATGATGTGTGTTCTGCCTCCAAGTAGGGTGCACGATTGTGGTGATGGCCACGGGTAGACCGTGTAAGGTGCTGGAATGAGGTTGTTTGTCTCTAAATGAATCCAATTACCGAGATCTTCATGTCCTATCAATAGAAAGTGCAAACTAATAGCCACCTTATGTTTTCCAATCATACTGCAATTGCACGATGTCATCAAATAATAAAAAATGTATCATCCTCTAGGGCTGTGTTTGTTGGTGAAGGAGCGTCAAATGATCGAACATGAGTTTTGATAATGGCAAAAGGTTCAAGTTAATTTTGTAAAGTGATCTAATGAGCTTAATTAAGTGTGCAGGTAGCACAGGGAAGCCCTAATTACGGCTAAGCAAGGAAAATCCTAGTTGCGGCTAGGCAAAAAAAGTCCTAGTTGCAGCTAAGTAAAGGAAGTTCTGATCTGAAGGATTAGGTGGAAGACCTAGTTTGGAGGACTAGGCAAGGAAGTCCTAGTTAAGAGGACTAGGCAAGAAGTCTTGGCAAATCAAAACATCAGGCAGGAAGTCTAAACAAGTTTAGAGGATCGAGCGTCTAACAGTGGATGACCTAGGGGCCAAGGATCAATGCGGAGTAAAAGTCTAACAGGTCTGGAGGACCTGGTTAGCAAAAGATAAATTCTCCCAAATGGAGTAGATGAGGATGTGTTCCCGGTAAGGGGAACAGTAGGCGTCGATCTAACCTAGAATTTCACTAGAAACCTGAAGTCAAGACCAAATAATTTATAAAATTATTATCCTTCCTGTTATATTTTGATTTTGGACTAACTTGTTATGTAGGAAAGGAGGGGTTGAAACTTTATGTTTCAGGCGCCCTTATTTGGATCCAGGCGACTGGATGGTCCAAGCGCCTAGATGGTTTCTAGGCGATTGGGCGTCAGTCGAACGGACCAACGAGGCAGATGAGGTGGCAGAGTCCTAATGGACGGGATACCTCAGCCTTTAGGCGGCCAGAGAGGTTCCAGGTGTCCGAATCTGGATAAGGCGTTGCAAAGTCAAAGTTGATCCGACAACCTCCACGTTAGCACAGGTGCACGGAAGGGATACAGGCGCCTGGAAGATACCAAGTCAGCATCCAAAGTGGATTGACGGGATAACGTGGAGGTACCCAGAAGGACTTCTGGGTGTCTGAATCAGGACATATAAGTAGCTACGAGAGGGAACCCTAGTATCAACTGAAGTGCACTACGAAGCTACACCAACTACTACACATCCAGTACTACTCTCGATCGGTATAATTCTATATTGCTTTCTGTATTTGAATTCTTAGGACGGTATACGTTTATCGCTCCTAACTCATTTGTAAAAGTGCTAAACTCCTTCTTATAAGAGGGGAGTTCTTATAGTGAATTGCCCATCGAAAACGATCACTGATCGTGGGCCTTGGAGTAGCAACCTGTGGTCATGAAACAAGAAAAACCAACTATGTTCACTTTTATTCTTTTCCTGCTGCAAATTCTGATATTGTGTTTTACGCAATTTGTAAAAAAGTGAAAACGCGAAACAACGCTATTCACCCCCTCTCTAGCGCTCCTATTCGATCCTACAGTATTGTTGAGTACCAAAATATTCAAGAAGCGGATTATCTAGAAAGGCGAGGGGAAGTGTGTTGTGAAAGAGAACTAAAAGTGATCGAATGAGAATGGTTAGAAAGCTAGTTTAGAAGGCACAATCCTAGGATTTCGATTTCACTATGATGAATGTTGATTGCAATGCTTTTATCTCGACATATGATCAAGAAGGAATTTATACAAAAGTAATCAGATGTATCTATGGGGTAAAGAAAAGTATGAAAATATCGATGTGTCTATCCTAATTGCAACTCATAAGAGTGGATTAGGATAGACCCTAAAATCATTAACGAATTGTGAAAGCCTCGAGATGTTCTTCCATCTTCGTGGTAGCGTTCTAAGGTCGCTTTTAGAGATGCTCCTATCACGAGGACCTCATGTGCCTTAGATGTTACCCTTACTATGTGATGGGGTCAACTACTTGTGCGGTAGACGTGCTAGGGGTTGCTTTTAGGTACTACTCCTATCACTAGAGCTCCACAATCAAGATGCTACCCCTACTTTGTGTTAGGAACCTTCAAGTCAATTTTAGAGACTAGAGAATGAGGTTTCGCCGATAAGGACACCTCCTATTCCCCTTTAATCTAATTGTATGTTTATATGCAATGATTATGGCTAGAGTTCTCCCCTTGGTCTATCCCAACGAGGATACTGTCTAGTCGAATCTAGCAACAAACGATGGATGGAGAGAAATACGAACTAAAACTAATCCAGAATCATACGTGTCATCACAATGGAGGTTCTCTACCTTCCATTGTCTCCAACGCTCAACCTTGAGCATATAATTCTTCATTCATTCATTCGTCCTCAAATTCTTGCATTCTCATCCTTTTATATCAAAATCATGTCTTTAATAAGGTCCTCCCCCTCAAAGCATGCTCCAACTTCCATCATTGCACCAATAATGAGTTGGAGTTCCTAAACCTTTAGGAAAATCCAAAATCTAAGTTATGAGTTTAAAAATTCAATCTTGAATCTAAACTTCCCTCTCAATTCTATTTCTTCTCTTTTTAACATCTCTTTCTCGTTTTCATTAATAGAATCACCTTTGAATGTTTATTCAAGCATATTAGAGGATTAGAGATAGTTACGATACCTTGGAGTGAGTTTAAAATGACTTAAATAAACTTATTTTAGTAAAAAATGCAAAATCAGTCTGATACGTTGGAGTTTCTAGACCGACACATGGTTGTTGTTGGAACATCACATGATTGAAAACAGGAAGGAGAGGAATCATTAAGAAAGATTAGATAATATTTAAGAGGCGGGTAATTGATAAACCTACACCCCTAAGGTCCTGATAATAGTCATCCTTAAGGTCTAGGGCCTAACCTCTGCACCCTCTGGCTATCACATGCCAACCTCATCTTGGCTTCGAGTCTCAACCTCAAGTTTCGATCTCGACACTCACTCAGCATCATGTGTCAACCCCATTTCGGCCTCAAGTCTTGACCTCAAGTTTCATCTCGGCACTCACTCGGCGTCACATGCCGATCTCATCTCGGCCTCGAGTCTCAATCTCGAACTCTAGCCTTGGCACTTACTCGACATCACGTGCCAACCTCATTCTGGCCTCAAGTCCCAACATCGAGCTCCAGCCTCAACATTGGCTCGGCATCACGTGCTGACCTCATCTCGACCTCAAGTCCCAACCTCGAGCTCCAGCCTTGGCACTTGCTCAACATCACGTGTCAACCTCATCCTGGCCTCAAGTCTCGACCTCGAGCTCCAGCCTCGACATTGGCTCGGCATCACATGTCGACCTCATCTCGACCTCAAGTCCAGACCTCGAGCTCCAGCCTCGACACTTGCTTGGCATCACGTGTTGACCTCATCTCGGTGTCAAATTCCAACCTCGAGTTCTGACCTCGGCACTTACTCAACATCATGTGCCAACCTTATCTTGGCCGAATAGTAGTACTAGTAAATTCTTGACATCATTCCAAATTGTGCTTACCATGTTTGATGGTTTTAGTTGAAGAAAGATTGGAAGAACTATCAATGACCATTTCATTATTGTAAATTAATTCAGAACAAGTTAAAACAATTTTTTTTGTTACATATATATCTCACTAACTATTTTATTATTAATTCAAATGTGTATGTGTTATTACTACAAAAATACAGCCTTTTTACAATGAAATTTTACAATAAAATTTTTTCATCATAAATTTGGGACAAATTTTGTGACGAAAAATATTTTTATCGCCAATTTACAATAAAATTTGTGACAAAAATAGTTTAGTTGCGCAAATTACGATGATTAATTTTTGTCGCTAAATTCGTTACCAAATCTGCGACGAATCCACGATTCATCGCAGATTTTGTGATAAATCTTTGGATTCATCGCAGAATTTGCGATGAAAAAAAGATTCATCGCAAACTTTTGTGACAACTTGTGGATTCGTCGTCAAAAACCTAACTTATATTCCCCGAGCCAACTTTCTTCTCCTTCACATTTTTGCCTTCGGCGACGAAAGAGTGATTCGTCGCCAATTTGGCGACGAATAACTGTTTTCGTCGCTAAATTGGCGATGAATCACTCTTTCGTCGCCAATTTGGCGACGAATATTTATTCGTCGCCAAAACCATAACTTATTCCCAACCTGATCCCTTTCTTTCTCCTTCTCCTTCTTGATTTTTCCCTTCTCCGTTGATTCTCTGATCTTCCAGCGACCCGGCGACCTCGATTTGATCCCTCCGCCAACTGCAACGGCGATGGTGCACACTGGTAAAATCCTTTTTTTTGCCTCGATTCAGTCTTTCTTCCTCTCCCAGCAATACGCGCGTGGCCAGGCGCTGGCCGGCCCATGGTAGGTTGGTGGACGCTGACGTGGGAGGTTCTTTGCTCTCCCGCCCCAATTCTCCAATTTTGCAGGCGCCAAAGTAGATGAGGCTTTGGTGCTGACCTCATCTCGACCTCAAGTTCAGACTTCGAGCTCCAACCTCGGCACTTGCTTGACATCATATGTCGACCTCATCTTGGTGTCAAGTCCCGACCTCGAGTTCTGACCTCAACATTTACTCAACATCATGTGCCAACCTTATCTTGGCCTAATAGTAGTACTAGTAAATTCTTGACATCATTCTAAATTGTGCTTACCATGTTTGATGATTTTAGTTGAAGAAAGATTAGAAGAACTAACAATAACCATTTCATTATTGTAAATTAATTCAGAACAAGTTAAAAATGTTTATTTTGTTGCATATATATCTCACTAACTATTTTATTATTATTTCAAATGTGTATGTGTTATATATAATGTTATTTTTCAGATACAGATATGTCAAACCAGGCAGCAGCACCCAGTGGCCAGACCGTCTTACGAGTTGTTAGAGGATGGTAAGTATTGGTATTATTAGTACTTTTTAATTTACAAAAAATTTTATAACATATGTCTAATATTTATATATTTTATAATGTAGTTTTACTCTAGAAGATCACTGAGTTGCTACCTACATATCTAATAAATTTTATAAGAGAATATGTCTTTCAGGTTATACTTAGAGGCATGTCAATGAGGGCATGCAAGACTTTTACTATCAGGAGTTTTTGGTAAGTCATTTTTATTAACAAGAGTTTTATTTATTTATACTAATTTTTAAACTTTTTTTACAGAAAAAGTATACCTGAGAGTCAAGGCCAGGCACGAGGAGGCATTTAAAACATAGAATAATATATGTGTCCAGCTGTACAAGGATCTGCTATATAAATACAGAAGAAAGGGTGTAAGACCATCTTTTATCCCAATCGATGTCTTGGATGCATGGCAAGTCATTTGAGTTGCAAAAAGATAGCAATCAAATTTAGCGACAGCTTGAGCCAACAAAAACACCAAGCTGGCTGGCTTTAGCACCGGATCCACAAAGCATACAGCTCAATCCCCTTTCATTGTTGAGCATGCTATGACTTGGTGAGTTTACAATTAATATATTTATATTAGAATTATTTAATTATCAATGATTTTATTTTTATTTAATTGCATTTTTTAATCTTTGGAGCATGAGTTACAGCAACCTCCTACTTGTTGGAAGATTTTTACTAAGACACACAAGTCTAAGGATGACACATTTATCGATACTCGATCACAGGAATTAGACATAAGATTTTAAATTTTAAATTTATTTAACTGTTATAAATGATTAGTTTTTTTATTATATATTTTATATCAATTTATTTTTAAACAGACTGAAATGATTGTTAGAGTTGCACAGGTGTCTCAGCCTGATAGAGAGGGAGGTGATATGCAAACTCTCTCCATCGACCAGGTAAATGAAATATATTATGATGTGGTCGATAGGAGGAAGAAGAGCTCCACCCTTTATGGTCTAAGGTCTTAGGCGAAAGTCGTATATAACTGTATGATGGCCCCTAGAGTCAGGGGACGTCCCGGCGGATCATCTACTAGGGTAGAAATCCTAGAACAAGAAAATCAAGAATTAAAGAATCGACTCTCCACATTAGAGGCAGCATTTCAAGAGTCTCGCCAAACCCAATTGCGATATGAGGACATTGTGCGGGAGATGCGCGAATTCATGGCTGGCATGAGTCAAATGCCGCAGCCACCACATGACTTTGACTGATAAGAGACTAGGATCCTAAGGACCTTGATCAGTAGCTGCTTGAGAGGTATATTAATATTTTTAAATTTTTTTTAATTATGACTCGTAAACATGCATTTTCAAAATAAATACATATCATTGATTTATTACTAACCTATCTTATTATATTTTTTGTAGGATTGGATACTTCTACTTGGATATTTTAGATGGATTTCATAGGTTTGATTGTATTTAGACATTTAATACACTATCATTGTATTAAGATATTTGATATGTTATTTTTTATATTTAGATATTTGATATTTGTGTTTGTATTGTGATTTAATTAGTTTAACTTGAGATATTTGATATATTATGCTTGATATGTTGTGACTGAATTTATTTAAGATATTAAAATTGTTGAGTTGTTGTATTGGTTTAACTTGAGATTGTTTTATGATTGGATTTTTGTGTTGTATAAGTTGTTGTGTTATTTAACTTGAGATTGTTTTGTGATTGGATTGTTGTGTTGTATAAGTTGTATTGGTTTAACTTGAGATTGTTTTGTGATTGGATTGTTGTGTTATATAAGTTGTTTAGATTCATGTTTAATATGTTGTGATTGAATTGTTAAATTGTAATGTTGTTTATTTCAATTACAGTGTTGTATGTATTGTTAAAACTATCTCTTGTGATAGTTTTAGGATATAGATGAATATGTAAACAAGGAAGTGGGATAAATAGGAAGGAGTATGTTAAAAATTCAGACTATTAGCGATAAAATTTTAAAATTCCGTCGCTAATTAAATACAAAAATTTAAAATTCCATCGCTAATATTAGCGATGGATTATTAGCGATGGAATTTAAATTTTCGTTGCTAGAGCATAGATGGAACAGTGATTCTGTTTGCCATGTTAGCAACGGAATTAAAATTCCGTCCTAAATAGTGACAGATATTTATTTTTCGTCGCTAATTTTAGCGATGAAAGTTTAAAATTTCGTCACTAAAATTAGTCATGAAATTTTAATTCCGTCGCTAATTTTAGCGACGGAAAATAAATATCCGTCACTATTTAGCGACGAAATTTTAATTTCATCGCTAAATGATGTCAACGATAAAAAATTCAGCGACGAGAAAATTTCGTCGCTAATCGGTCAACTATGATCCACTTGGACTTTTTCACCGTCAAGTATGTTAGAATCGATGGAATCAACATATCTCCATAATGGTATGATATTATCCACTTTGAGCCTACACCCTCTTGGTTTTTTTTAGACTTATCCAAAAGGCCTCATACCAATGGAGATATCTTCCATCTTATAAACTCATGATCTTCTTCACGTATTTTTAATATAGGACTTTGATTATAATCCCAACAATCCTCCCCTCAAACGAAGGACCACCATACACCAATCGAGGTCAGCTTGACGTTTGATCTCATGACCCACTAGATCTCTTTGCCTCGTTATCTGATCCTCTTGATCCATCAAGACTGCTTAGTATCTGGTTCAACTGACCTACTAGGACTTACCTGTCTCGAGAGTTTATCATGGATTTCACTGGGAGCCCCCTACCATTATCCTCATGGTCCAGATCTCCCCTACATTTTTCATTTTTCTTGAAAGTTCCCATATGGTTTCACATAGACCGTGACTTTGATACTAATTGTTAGAACTGATGGAATCAATATATCTCCACAATGATATGATATTCTTCACTTTCGGCATAAGCCCTCATGATTTTATTTTTAGCCTTTACCCAAAGGTCTCATATCAATAAAGATATCTTTCGTCTTATAAACTTATGATCTTCTCTATATATTTTCAATGTAGGATTTTGATTGTAATCCTAACAAAGTATCTAATCGTCCTTGACCTGTTTGACGTCCAACAAATATATTGATCAAATATTGAAATCCAATTCGAAACAACTCGAGCTTAGTCAACCTCGATAAGAGATGGATTACACTAATAATTTTTTCTTTTTAATATTTGATAATATATTTAAATTAGGTTAACTTATTAATCCATTATCTTTTATCTCTGGTTTTTTCATGTCAAAACATAAATAAAGATTTCCTAATTTGAATCCTCCGTGCTTCACTATTTTAATCAACTAAAACTTCCAATTGTGCTTGTGAGTAGCTTATTATATTTGTTTCCATTTGACTATATCTACCTTTAGCAAACCGAAGAATACTTCCTCTAGCCTACATAAGAGACTAAGATTTCTAGTTTGGTAACCCATAACTTATGCCTCTCTCTCTCTCTCTCTCTCTCGCACTATATATTTCTATATATTTTGATCTTTTTCACTCAAATTCAATTTTTCTAACCTCCCTAAGACCTAACGATGTTTCACCTAATCCTTTTCAATCATCATATAACATCGGTAATGATTTCTAAATTCTAAAATATTTAATTTCCTTCATCCTTTCACTGTAACCTAGGTTTTTCTATATTTTATTTGATCTTGTACATGACCTTAACATGTGTTTGCATTCATGCTTAAATCATAGATGGTATCATTAATTTGCATTTATTTTTAATTATAACAAAAACCTTTAGCTTTTCAATTCACGCATTATTGGACCTAAACACAAATAATATCGAGTCCTTGAGGATTCTGAAGCTGAATCCTTACTCTCTGATTCTCAATTCCAACAGACTAATTGGAGAAATATTTTGAAGACGATATATTTAAAATAGTCAATGCATTCTATTTTAATCATCATTTCTTCACCTTTTTTTTTCACATGTGATAGAGATCACATATATATTATCAAAACTCATATACAAGTACTCATTATGTCAATATTAACTTATGCAAGGAGTTCTATAAACTTGTGATCCACCTATGTCAAGAATGTGTACCCCGTACTACTCACATTGCTTGTAAGGGCATTCAATCATCTGCATCTATATATTCTCTAGAATTTCTTAGAATATAGACCAAACAAGAATGAATTTGTTTGTTTTCCTACTTACTTTGAGGAAGGGCCTAGTTCAATTGATGGTGTCACCTTGTTTCCGTGTGCTCGTTCTTATTTTCCAATGTTTACTCTGCCTTAGTCACTAATTTCTCGACCGATGACCTAACAACCCCTAATAATGTCCTCTTTAAAGTAGTTGTATGGTGTATCTTGCTTATTGCACTAGGGTAAAACGATAGCCTGATTCTCATATCTTTTTATGATATATGCCATTACACTAGAGGTTTGATGTCCGAATAACGTTGAACATTTTGTGTCACCTCATGGATGTAATTTTCTTTTACCAAGAAGCTAAGCATCCCACTTGATGACACTATGATAAAAGAAAATCAAGAGTCAAATAAACCATGTATCTTGCTCATATATATATATATATATATATATCTAGGTGAATGATATATTGTATATCCATTCGTGAGCACTTAATGTAATTTTTAAATTTTTTTTTTAGGATCTAAGAATTAAGATATGATGTTTAGAGTTTAAGATTAAAAGTATAAAAATTTTTAAAAAAATTATATTAAGTGCTCATGAGATACTCACCGATGAGTGTGCAACATATCATCCCCTCCCTCTATATATATATATATATATAATTTATGCCCCTTTTTTCTTATAATAATTAAATTTGGGCTATTAAAAAAAGAAAATAGCATTACTTTATTAATCAAAACAATTTAAATGTAGAGAAACTGCATGTATAAAATAGAATGCAATTTTTGTAAATTCAAAAAATTATGGGGTCCTCACTAGAGTTTTAGTTAAATTTCAACTTGGAAGTAGCCGTTCCAATGGCAGCCGTAGTTTCCATTTGATTTGTCAGAGATAGAGGCCCAAAAAACGCGGCAAACACATGGGCCCGCGAGGGGTGAGGAAGGTGAATCGTAAAACCCGACCGGCGCCGCTCCATCCACTACTCTCCGCTTCCATGGCGACCAAGAAGAGGAAGGTCGACCAAGAGTACGAGATCCTCCTGCCTTCCGATGCCAACTCCAAGGCCCACCACCAGCCCGTCGTGTACACACCCGCTCCTCCCTCCGACGAAGAAGACGGCGGCGAGGGGGAAGATGACGTCACCAAGCTCCTGGAGCCGCTCTCTAGAGAACAGCTCATCTCGCTGCTCGGCACCGCTGCCGCCTCCGACCCGGCCACCCTCTCGGAGATCCGCCGCGTCGCTGACCTCGACCCCGCCCACCGCAAGATCTTCGTCCACGGCCTCGGATGGGAGACCTCTGCGGAAGGCCTCCGCGGCGCTTTCGCCAGCTATGGAGACATTGACGACTACCGCGTTATCTTGGATAAGACCAGCGGCCAATGCAAGGGGTATGGCTTCGTCCTCTTCCATCACCGCAGCTCTGCATGCCGTGCCCTCCGCTTCAGCCAAAAAATGATCGACGGCCGCTTGACCTCCTGTCATCTCGCCGCCGACGGACTCTCTGCTCATCCCTTCCACCACAACAACGTTGTCGTGCAGCAACCTCAAA
>JAOBBC010270203.1:0-14152 GCA_025388495.1 Curcuma longa | reverse complement strand
CTCTGCGTAGCAGAGGTACTTATCTTATATTATATACAGTTAGTCTACGCCAAAGGGGCTATTTATCTTCTTGGGGCAATTTATCTCCTTCCATTAAAATTGGCATTCGCCACACATAAGACTAGTCAGAGCCGAGGATAAGACTCGTCAGCCGAGGCTAAGCCGAGGAAAAAGAAAAAAACGAGGCCCATTAATATACATTGGCGATAGTGACGTGGTTTACTTAATAAAAATTATTTAACTGTAACAAGCTAAGCGTGCGCACGCGCGCGAATCGGGGGCCAGCTTCCCTCCACTCCCTCGTTCCCGAAAGGCGGGTCGTGCTACTCCCCCATAGGCTGCATAGCTCTGGTCGTATACTACTCCCTAGGCCCAGGGCTCCGTTACGTCGTAGGCGTATAAGGTAGTCCGGTAAGGTAGGTATAAGCCCCCTGCTCGCTCCCTAAGGGTCGCTCGCTGTCCCCCCCAAAAAAGGGCGCTTAGCACTTTTGCGGTGCCCAGCTGCCTGCTTGGAGGTAGTATTCTTTGGCCATATGTCATACGCTCGAAAGGCCTTCACTGCAATGGATGTCCAGAATGGATGTCCAGTGCGTGAAGGGTGTATTGCGGTTGACTCGGTCGTTCGGTCGCTTTGTATGGCATGGCCACTCTCGTAGCTACTTAAGAGGTACGCCTCAGCTTAAGGCACTTAAGCAATCATTGCCCCGTGGACGTAGTACACACTTCCGCTACAGAATATCCATAGCGCCATACTATAATAACGCTAACCGTACAAAAAAATGACGCACTTCGAACTTTGAAAAAGGCGAAGGAGTCATTTTCTTCCGCAAAGGGAGTAATACTTCAATGATCATTGTATACTTCTCATTTCGAGCACTTTTTTCATGTTGAAAAAGTACCAAAAGTAGAAGAATTTGCTCCTGCAAAAGGAGAGAAATTCGCAGCCAATAGAGAAATTTGCTCCTAAAAAAGTGGCAAAAGTAGAGAAAGTTTATATAATTTGGCCCGCAAAAGGAGAGACTTTAGCTACGGCAAAAGTAGAATCAGAATCAGATGCGTTTAACTAGGTAAGGGAGCAAAAGTAGAGAAATCCGCTGCTAAAAAAAAGCCGCTCCTAAAAAGTAGATCCATTCGGGGCTGAAAAAGGAGTTCCCATCCTAAAGGAGTAGAATCGGGGCTTTTGAAGTTGATGTTGAGGCTGTTGATCCGGCTTTAGTAATAAAGGCTTTGGAGAGAGCTGGCACTTCGGGTAGGGCTACGCAGTCAGTTGCTCTTTTGGAAGTAGCTTCCGGTAAGGCAAAAGTTGTTCCTAAAGGAGAAGCCTCGGGTAGGGATTCAAAAGTAGATAAAGTCGTTGAGGAAGTTCCTGCTGTAGAAGAATACTCTGTTGGCCCTGAGGCAGTTCCCACTGTAGAAGAATACTCTTCTGGCCCGGGGGCAGTTCTTCCTACTGTAGAAGAATACTCTTCTGGCGCCCCCAAATAAAGTAAGTTGCAGTAGTTCCTAAAGGAGAAGACGCAGGTAGGGCTAAAGTTGTTCCTGATGCTAAAGTAGCAAGGGATGCTGATACTGGTACTGCTTCAAAAGTAGCTCCATTCCCGGGGCTTGAAAAGTAGAGGGAAAGTAGGGGCTTCCCAAGTAGATCCATTAGGGGATGCAGTAGCTGTAGCTAAAGGAGAACCCTTTGGCGCGGCTGCTAAAGAAGTAGCTAAAGGATAATCCTCTGGTAGGGCAGATAAAGTAGATCAAGATAAATCCTCTAGTGAGGCAAAAGTCGCTAAAGAGGATGCTACGGCTAAAGTAGAAGATTCAGGTAGGGCTGCTCCTAAAGTAGTAGACTCAGTTGGGGCTGGAATTTAGAAGTCGTTCAATTAGGAGACTCAGTAGAGGCTTCCAATGGGGATAAAGGAGAATCATACCTCAACCCTTAAGTCAAATCTAGCAATCGAAACCCTCAAATACTTACCCCTTTCCGGGCCTCGCAACTCTCCTCTTTTAAACCCAAGTTGCCTACCTCAACCATTTGTTCCCGCTAAAGTAGATAAAGTAGGTGACGCAAAAGGTCCTCCTAAAGTAGTAGAACCCTTTGGGGCTGCAAAAGGTACGGCTGGGGCTAAAGTAGAGAAAGTCGGTACTGCAGAAGTAGAGTCATACGCTCCAGTAGATAAAGGAGAAGAAGCTGTTACAGTAGATGATAAAGTAGAAGAATCTGTTCCAGTAGATAAAGGAGACCCACGGGGCGGTAGGGCTCCTAAAGTATATCAAGTAGGGGCTACAAAAGGAGATAAATAGCCCCTTTGGCGTAGACTAACTGTATATAATATAAGATAAGTACCTCTGCTACGCAGAGGCATATAAATAGCCTTTGGGGCTATTTACGACTAAATATAAATTCCGCAAAAGTTGTTCCTAAAGTATATCAAGTAGGGGCTTGAAAAGTAGATCCATTTGTTCCTGCATTTGTTGCTAAATTAGCTACGGCAAAAATAGAGAAATTCGGGGCTAAAAAAGTAGAAGAATACGTTACAGTAGATGTAGAAGAATCTGGGGCGGCAGAAGAAGCAGGGGCTACAGATGCATCTGTTGCTTTAAAAGTTGGGGCTAAAGGAGATAAAGGTAGGGCTTTCCTTATTCTTCTGACGTGCGAGGTTCAAAAGCATCCCTACCGGAACCAGCGGAAGCATTATATACTTTAGGAACACCTTTTGCATCCCCCGAAGCCTTAGTAGCTACGTACCAACTTTTGGAGCCCCTACTTTCTCTGCTTTTGGCGCCCTGGATTCTTCTCCTTTATCTACTGTAGCGGCTGATTCTACTTTTGCAGCCCCACTAGTAGCCCCTGCGGTAGCCCTCTCCTATACTCACTCGGAAGAGTAGCATCCCTCCTAGCACCAACTAGAGGAGCACCACTCGGAATGTCAACTGCCCCACTAGGAGTAGAAGCCCTCCTTTACTTGCTAACATCAGCCCCAGTAGCGGCAATAGCCTGAGTAGCAGCAGTAGGAAGGTGAGGAGCCCTGTCCTTAGCGGGAGTAGGAAGGTACGGAGCAGTTGCAGAAGCAACAACTAGAGGGGATGCACTAGCTTCAGTAGTAGTAAGTAAAATAGCCCCCAATGTGTATTTGTTGCGAAGTGTAATGATGTCAGTTTTAAGTCTAATGACGATGGTGTAAGTGTTTCGCAGCCCCGGAGGATTCTACAGCCCCAGAGGATTCTACAGTAGGAACAACTTTTGCGTCAACAGAGGATTCTGAAGTGAGAGGTTCAACAGCCTTTTCAAGATCTCCTTTTGAAGTGAAGCCCGAAGTGCCAGCTCCAAAGGGCCTATCCCTAAGTAACTCCCCAGGCAGCGCTACTATTCTTCCAAGGGCAGTTTTACCTGAGTCTGAGGTGCCTGCTCTATTTCCAGCTCAAAAGCGACCAGCTCTTCCAAGGGCAGTACCTGAGTCTGAATCCCTACTGTACTCAGTAACAGTATCAACAGTGCCTGCTCTATTGCCAGCTCAAAAGCGAACAGCATCCCTATGCCTCGGCTTAAAAGCAGGATCGACTTTAGCAACTAAGGAAGCAACTGCACCAGCCTCAGCAGAAGGACCTGCCCCAGCCTCAACAGCCTCAACTGCCCCAGCCGCAACTTTTAAAGCCCCACCTCTACCAGGCGCGGACCTATCACTACTAGGAGCTGCCCTATCCGTAAGTGATTCTACTACTATAGTTGCTCCTGCTGCTGCAGTTGATAGTGGAGTTGACAGGGGGGCTCTTGCCTTTAGAGCTCTCACCTGAGGCTTTAGAGTTTAACTAAAGGTAAAAAGCGCAACTTGCGGAAGGAGATAAATAGCCCCTTTGGCGTAGACTAATCCGCCTTACTATAATATAAGTACCTCTGCTACGCAGAGGAGATAAATAGCCAAAGGGGCTATTTACGACTAATCCGATTTATTTTAGGCGAAATTTCCAAAACAGCGTTTCGAGTTTTATTCAAGGTAAAATGTACAACTTCTTGGAGCTACTCTAAATTCAAAACTGACTTTCGAGTTTTATTCAAGGTCAAATGTACTACCTGCTGCTAAAGCTGCTAATACTCCCCCGAGTGGAGGAAGAGGGGGTAACGGTCCATTTTTAGGAAAAACTTTTCAAGGAGCATAAGATTCTGAAGTAGTGAGAAGTTCAACAGCCCCAACTGAGTCTCCTTTATCTACTTTTAAAGGAGCAAGTGATTCTACTTTGTCCCCACCTTTTGCAGCCCTAATGGATTCTGAAGCATTAGTAGCTCCAGTAGTAGCAACTTTTGAAGCCCCCGAAGCATTAGTAGCTCCGGAGCACCTTTCCCTAATGGATTCTCTACTTTTTTATCTACTGTTGAAGCATCCCTGGATTCTTCTCCTTTATCTACTGGAACATATGATTCTACTTTTGCGGGAACGGATTCTTTCTAGGGAACTTCTCTTATTGATGCCAGGCCTAGGGAACTTCTTATTGATGCCAGGCTAAGTTGATTCACCTAGCTTAGCTAAGGAACTTCTTATTGATGGTATTCGACCCGTGCAATAGTAAAGGAACTTACTTGATTTTAGGGAACATTTATCTTTCTTTAGGGCTCAGAGAATATTTCATTATCAAAGTACCAGCTCTCGCGTGGGCCATTATTCATAAAGCTGCTCGAGCTCTCCTCATGCCCTTTCTTGTATGGAGGTAGTCCGGCCGAATTTTATATTATAAGTTGGGCTATATAAGTTTTAAAGTAGGGAGCCATTGCTTCTTTTCTCTTCGACTTCGCTCTATCCAAGTGAAACTAATTTAGCGACTTTTTCAGCACCAGAGGATTTAGGAACTACTTTTGCGTCAGTAGAGGATTCTACTTGAGGAACACCTGGCCCAGCCCCTTTAGTAACACCTGGCCCATCCCGAGGAGAGTCTTCTACTTTAGCCCCAAAAGCAGGATCTCCTTTAGGAACAACTTTTGCATCAGGAACTACTTTAGCATCAGCAGATGCATCAACAGCTGAGTCTCCTTTAGGAACAACTTTTGCATCAGTAGAGGATTTAGGAACAACAGGAACAACTTTTGCAGCACCTGATTCTTCTCCTTTCGGAGGAACTGCCCCAGCGCCACCTGATTCTTCTCCTTTAGGAACTACTGCAACAGCAGGAACTACTGCAACAGCAGGAACTACAGCACCCGTAGCATCTGCATCAAAAGCTGCAGTACTAGTAAGGATCAGAAGCATCAGGTACTAAAGCTGCCCCCGCGCCACCTGATTCTGAAGATCCCGAAGTGCCATCTCCAAAGCAACTATTTCGCGAAGTCACTTCTAAAGGAAAGGCAGCCCTAGTTTAGTACCAGTAACTCTAACAGCAGCAACAACAACAACTAGTACAGAGCGGAGCCCCACAAGCCCCTGCCCCAGCAGCAGCCCTATCAACTGCGAAAGCAAGAGTAGGAGAGCAGTACGAAGCTTTTCAAGCACCTAATTTCTCTCCTTTTGCTTAAGAGCCCTGGTAGTGAAAGCCCTAGTAGTTTAAGAGCCCTAGTAGTTTAAGTTCCCTCCTCGGTCTCATATGGGTGCTACCCTCTCTCATATCCCCCTTGCCCGGGGGGTTTAGGTGGCTTGGTGAGGGGTATCCATTGGGCGCGTGTCCCTAAACTACTCTTTGGCCTAATATAAAAGTAAATTAAGCCAACAACTTCAAAAGCGTACTTACGGGTTAACTCAACAGCAGCACCAGCAGCAGCACCAGCAGCAGCTACAGTGGACTCACTAACAGGAACACTAGTAGTGGACTCAAGAGCGGTAGCCCTGGCTGTTTTTCAAGGAACGGATGATTCTACTTTAGCCCCAACTGCGGGATCTACTTTAGCCCCAACTTTTGCATCAGCAGAGGATTCTAGTTTAGGAACTACTTACTTTGAAAGCAACATAGGATTCTTAAGTGCGAGGTTCAACACCCCCTAATGGATCTACTTTTGAATCCCTACCTTTTGAATCCCTACCGCCCCGTGGGTCTCCTTTAGGAACTACTGAGGATGCCTCACCCGAGTCTTCTACTTTAGCTACTGCAGCCCCGGATTCTACTTTTGCACCAGAGGATTCTACTTTTGCGCCTTTTGGAGTACCTAATTTCTCTACTTTATTTAGTATTAGAGATAGGGGGTACCACAGGTAGAGGAGAGGTATTTGAATGAAAGCAGAGCTGAATTCAGTTGATGAGTTGAGTTGAATGAATTCCGCTTCAAAGGGTTTGCGAACTAGATACGAAGGATAGCTAGATACGAAAAGAGGATGGATAGCTCATTTCATTCCTTTAGTAGGCATTTGAGGTCAGTCGATTGCAGTGGTTGAGTGCGCGATAGAAAAAGTCAGAAACGGGTACGGGTATAAATTCTTTTGAGCCTAAACCGAATTTCCATTAGTAAATCGGCAACGTCATTTGGAAAAGTCATTCTCGTATAGCGGAAAAAACCATTGAAACGCAATTTCCCTAAGGCTATTACTATAGGTGAGCCGATAGGCGGGACAACCGAATTGATCAAATTCATGCTCATATAGCGGCACTTTCAATGAAATGCTATTTCCCTAAGTAAGTCGACAACCGAATTGATCAAATTCATTCTCGTATAGCGGCACTTTCATTGAAATTGACTGCTATCCGTATTTTGGTATTCCTTAAAGAAAATTCAATTCTCAGAAAGAATAGATCGAGCGAGTCTTTTTTTTATGGCATGCTGAAGAGAAGGTGGATCTACCCTTTTTTTTGGATAAAAGCAAAGATTTGTACCCTGACATTATGCTCGGAACCTGCCAAAATGCTAACGAAATAGGTGTCGTAATCCCGCACCCTGAGGATGTACCTCTTCTTATGGCTTTACCATGTATGCTGCAAAAACTATCTCATCGCTGCATACCCAAGGAAGCTTACCTCCTAAAAGATGGGGTCGACATCCTTAAAAAGACTCTGAAGAGAATTGGAAGGGTCAAGAAGATGTACCGACTCGACTTGATGACCTCCACTAAAACCATTCCCCTACATATAGTGGATGACCAAATCAGGAATATAGTACCAGATTTTGACCTATCTAATCTCATCTCCTCCTTTCTACGGGCACCTATCTATCATCATGGAGATAAAGGGTCTGATCTTATGGATTTGGGATCCATCCCACCCGTAGGGGAAATAACCCGAGTCTTGCTGGATATAGTACTTCTGGTTACTTTGGATCGCTCGTTTCCAATGCGTTTTCCTGGAATTGCATATCAAAGATTTCAGAATGAAGTCTTACTTTTCACTACCAATGAGAATTTGCCTTTGGACGAGAAAGATCTCTATTCGCTATTGGCCGACCACAGCTTGTGTGGCAATATAGTGTCTAGAGGACCTGGGGAAGAAGGAATTCTATGTTATGATCACATTATATCCGTTGGATCGGATGGTGTTGTCCACCTTTGTGATCCAAAGGAGTATCAATGATTAAGACTTCTTCTGGTATTCTTGTACTACTAAATCTGTGTAGTCCTAAGTGGCGCCTCGGATAGCTGAAGGAAATAGCGACGCGAGGACCGATCGCACTGCTACGCCTACCGATAGCGACGCGGGAGACGCTACGAATGCAGAGCCTCCCGATCGCACTGCTACGCCTCCCGATCGCAATGCAGAGAGAAAAGGAGGCGTATCGGAATGGAATTGAATGAAAGGAGCCACTTGCGCGGAATGGAATTGAATGAAAGGAGCCACTTGCGCGGATTCTATGGGTTATATTTGCACTTTCTATATTCTATGGGTTATATTTGCACTTTCTATTCTTTCTTGCTTTATAGAGCAACAAAGGGAGTTCTTTACAAACCACACCGGCATGGATGGTACTAAGGCCTCAGCGCGAAATCCTTCTAGGAACCCCGAGACGAGGGAAGTATGGTACTTGGATTGGACTAAGATGAACAACAAACGGATAGATAGGATAGCTTCAGCATGTTAGGATAGCTGATTGCGAGCCAAAATACACCTTCCCTGAATACAAGTACATAATTATTTTACAAGTACCTAATTCTTTTTGGTGTAACATATCTCTATGAGCATGTAACATATCTCTATGAGCATTTTGATTGGATCCGCCCAATCGACTTCGCTATATACCCTGCGGGGGGCTTTAGCTACCATTCGTGATAGTACGATCGATCGAGAGTTTAGTATGCAGAGGATAAGACAGGGTGGGGTAAGAGAGTTGATGACTTTTCGTCGACCCCGGATGTACTCATAAGCTGCGTGAGGTAAGAATATGTTATTTCTGAACCCGATTAGGCCGATCCGAAACCTAGGTGATAGGGATGGGCAGATCCTAAGCCGAGGAGGTAGGGAAGGGCTGAAGCTGATATTTATTTCTCATAAATTGATGGACGGTAGGAAGATGTTATATACTTATTTATACGTGATAGACAAACACCGATGGTAGGGTGAAAACCCGAGAAGCCAATAGCAGATTTCATGGAAAATACGACTATTGGAAAAAACCTATCCCATTCGACCTCGGCATCTGCATCTGCATCAGCAATCCCATAGAACTCAGTATCGGCATCGGCCTTATATCGGCGCTATCCCTTCGACCTCGGCATCTGCATCTGCATCAGTTTCTTTGGCATCTGCTTTGGAATCGGCATCTGCTTAGGCATAGGCATCGGCAGTAGTGACTTTTAGCTTTGGGTTCGAGGATGACTATTCGAGGATGACGACAAGAAGGATTAACTCAGAGGAGTAATGTAATAGGAAATGTTGTTGATTGTGTACCAGGAGGACTATAAAGAGATGTTGACCACCACGATCAAGTAATTGGAGAAGTAGTTCCACGTCGTGGTAAAGCGCGAGCTGAATCCTATCATAAATGGTCCTATTATCAGATATAGTCACGGATGGGATATGAGCGTAGATAGTAACAGAAAAAATATGAGCAATGATAGTGATATAGTCACATCGTTCGATTATGAGGCTAAAGTATGAGGGAAAGAAAGAAAGGAGAAAAGATCGACATTCGGCATAGTCGCTAAGGGGATAGTCGATCGGTCAGCCTATTTGATAGTAGGAAATAGCAATTCCTTATAAGTCGCATTCGGTCTAGTCTACATATTCTTTACTCCTTCTACTCAGCTACTCCGCTTTGCAGTGCTATTGAACTTCTGCTCTCGGCATTCGGTCTAGGATTTCTAACTCCGTAGGTGCCTATTGAATTTCTCGACGGAGCCTTGTGGTGCTATTGAACTTCTGCTACAGAGCTTGCTCCGCGTCGGTCTAGTCGTAATATTATTTACTCCTCCCTCTTCCCTCCAAGGGATCAACCTATTAGCTGGGATTGGGATCGACCGCTGATGGAGATAGTGAACGACTGGGATAGCCCTATTAGCTGGGATCGACCGAGACTAAGGAGGAGGCTCAAACAACATAATGATAACATTCGACCAAGTACCGAAGCCCGAGGGTAAACAATGGGCAAATGGGATAAACAATGGGCATAATGGGAAGTGAAACTCTCTATCGAACGACCGAGTCTACAAAAAAAGAGACTATACTGCTTGCTATCCGATACTATCCGATTACTATAACACGAATATATGACTATCCGAGATGGAGAAGAGGGCTGGCCATTAACGACTGTTGCTGGTAGAGGTGGACCATTTCCGTCATTCGAGCTATTGGTACTGCTCTCACACTTTCAGTCCCTTCGACTGTCGTCTCAGACTCTCCGTCACTCGAGCTATCGGTACTGCTCTCACACTTTCAGTCCCTCTCCTTTTAGTCTTACTCGAGCGCGTCATTTCATTCGCCAATTCGCTTTATTTTGTCTCACCTCTTCGCCTCTTCGACTTCGGAAAAGTCAGCTATCTGAGCCACCCTTCGCTTTTCTTAAAGCTCAGCTCTTCGCCCCTTCTCCTGTCGGTACGTCTCACACTTTCAGTCCCTCTAGCTCACGGGAAGTACTTACTTAAAAGTTAGAACGACGAACGAAGTCACCTACATGCTCGTACTACTTTTCTACTCATAGTAGCTCACTGCTCTTTTAACTGCTCTGCTCGTCCTGTTGGTATTGTGAGTATGTTTCTTTCCTCTCTTCTATCAATGGGGATGCTCGACGCTTCCGACACCCGAGTGCAGTGAGTCGGTCTACGAGATTGACTACGCCCCTGAGATTTGGGTTGATCTTCCCCAGACATGCATCATGCGCAGATAAATCATATTACTGATTTGATTGCTTCGTTTTCGATCATCCCATTCTCTTCAGATGTTCGATTATGAGGCGGGAAAGAGAAAGAAGAAAAGCGAAGGAGAGAGACGTTCGACGGCTCAAAACACGGGTTTTCGACTTCGAGGTGCACTGAAGGTATGGAATCTTTACCCGTAGCTGGCTCAGTAGCGTACGAGGGACGAACGATAGTGACGTATTGGAGCGTCAGGTAAGGAATCCCTTATACTAACTCGGGATATCTACTTTGTGCCCGTGCCCGCTTAAGAGCCTTCAAAGTGCCTTTCAGTCGAGTTTGAGTATATCCGATCCTTTCCTCTACAGGGGTGCCTGGTGTAGCGTACATTCATTATTCGTACCACCTATTCAGGGAGTACACCGTAGGGTAAACTACTCCGAGGGAGAAAGATTAATCACACCTGAGATCCGAAACGAGTTACATACCTCTTAAGAATCTGGCTTTGGGGATAAGGGGATATAAACCAATACACATTTATCCCACCATATCAGGGACATTCGGGTAAAAGAAAAGGGAAGTCGAATTCGGGGAAGTAGCATTCGGGGGTACTTAGCAGGGTGATTCGGGTAAAACGTGCCACCTTATAAAGTATGATTGGGGTACCTTATCAGGGATATCCACCTATATACATAAGTTTCGTACCACGGATTCAGGAGAAAAACAATGTAGAGGGTAAGTACCACCTATTCAGGAGAAAGACCACCACACCGTCTACGAGCGAAAGACTTTATTCACACCCGTCACCGATGTACAAAAGCTGACAACCATACACATAAAATCCCACCTATTCAGGAGAACCAACGTCAATACCATCTACGACCGGAACAGTTAATGGCGTACCAGCAGAAACTACGTAACAACCACACACTTCAATACCAACCAGACACTTCAATACCACCTATGTAATTGTAGTTCCAACCATACAACAGTCGTTACACAAAAACCCATACATGCTACACCCCACCTATTCAGCACAGATACAACGTCACTCCTAGTCACGAGAGAGAAATCTGATTTATCCAAAAGAAACACATAATTCTGGGATGTTGGAAATCAATTCCATCACACCTAGTAAGGGTTGATATCACATTTCTCAACTATGGGATGTGAAGGTTGGGAAGATTGAGGTAGGGCCTACTACGTACACACTTATCAGGGATGAGAGGGGTGGACATAACGCATTACCGACACACTTATCAGGGATGAGAGGGTAGTATTTACATGACTCGCACGCCTTTTATCAGGGGAGAACACACTGGTACTGTAGAGCTATTCCACCTACCCTACACCGACCTCACTCTGATGGGTTAGATCGACGGTCACGATGTAGATCTGATACGTACGAGCTAAACGTGCTGAGAGGTAAATTTTGCGCGCTATATAGCTGTTTTGGATCGACCGATGGCATGGACCCACCACCTATTCAGGGAAAAGGGTAATCAACCCCTACTCATTACATCACACCTATTCAGGGATGTGTAATCAACCCCTACTCATTGCGTTCCACCTATTCGGGGAAGTGAGATCCTGGGAACAAAGAGGTACGGATGTGACGATCCTGGGAACAAAGAGGTCCATAAAATCTTCCGACCAAAAAGACTATAGTTGTACCACCTAATTCAGGGAAGTGAGATCCTGGGATGAGAAAGAGGTACGGAAGTGTAATCAAACCATACCACGTACCACACATTCAGGAGATCCACCGGAACACCTATGCAATAGTCGTACCATCAGCAACCACCACAACTATTCAAGTTTGAAATCTATTTACGTAACTACTTCACCGAGCGAGATGTACAAAAGATGATTATAATCAACAACCCGTCAACGAGGGATGTAGGATGAACCATTAATCACACCCATACACAAAAACCTATATACAGTTCGTTCCACCTATTCAGCAGATACAACGGAACTCCTAGATACCACCGATACGAACGGAACAGGTATTGTCGTAACAACTATTCAGCAATACGTAACACCAATAATAGTTGTACCACCTTATCAGGGATGTTGGATGAACGGTTAAATTGGCTAGGGTCAATACCTAAGCCGAACAATGGAATAAGAGGAAGGAGGTCTAAAGTCTTATATGGATCCATCTCTAGTATGTATCACCTCCGAAACGGGTAATCACACCTCTCAGAAAGCCGACCTCAGCTTTATAGTTACTAGAGGGGCGGGAGTGCTAAGTATGAAACTGCTAGAAGGTATGAAGCACCCCGAAACTACCGTAGGATACCCAATTCCGACTCAAACTCCCCCTATAGCCGATTAAGATGCTAGGTTTCATCTCCCTATAGCCGATTAATGGGTCGATCATCTTGTATCATAGTATGTACGATCAGGTCGATATAGTAATTTTGTATGCTGCTAGAACGCTCGCAAAATGCACTACCGATATATTCTATCCTACAGAACGGTCAGATAAAGTGGGATCTTCCGACCTACCTGCCGATTACAACCTTCCTACCGTAAGACTATAATTAATTTGTTGGGAGAGATAGGGAAAGGACTCTGACTCTCTACTTGAGTTCATTCTCTTCTACGCTATTTCGGACTATCCGATCGCTCCATCGTAGGAGTAGCATAATGCTCCTTATCCGAATCCGAACGTCGCATTATGCGTAGACTTCGATGGAAATGACTATCCAATTCTTCCTATACGCAATTTACGACTGTCCAATAGACGTTACCGATCGCGACTAGGAAATACATCTATCGATGGCATAACACAATCCAATTCTTCCGACCTATCGGATAGTCGATTTGATACCTACAATAGCAACTCCGCGTTAGCTACGCTATTTGACTTCTGCTATTGAAGCTACGCCATTTCCTCTTCCCTCGCTACGCCATTTCCTCTTCCCTCGGCATTCTTCACTACTACCGATCTACCCATGGTGGAATCGCCCCTCGCTACTGCTCAAACTCGCTATCGCATTGATTCTTGCCGGCCTGATTACAATTCTTTATTGAGATCGCTATTAGACCCAGTTCGGTCAGATCAGTTCCATAATATAGCTTGCCCGTACCGGGCGGGTCAAAAAGTTCGACAAAAAAACAAGTTGAACACCCACCCCGTCTTGTCGACGTCTACCCCATCGGGATAGGAGTTTCGTAGGAGTGAAAAGAGTAACTTGACTTTTTTCGAATGGTAGATAAGATCATTCTTCATCCGCGTGAAAGCAAAAGTTCATTCTTGCCTTTCGGGTCACAAGCGTAAGCGTTCAAGCCTGTGCCTACGTCGTGAACTCCTCCAGGTCGGCTCTCTCACGTAGACGTTATATAAGAAGTCGAAGTCTTATATTCTCTTATTAGTAGATGCGAACGCGGATACTTTACTTTTCATTCTTTGTTTAGGTCGTCACTCGAGCTATTGCTTGAACCTTTTCCGTCAAAAGAGCTATTGCATAAACACTTTCAGTACCTTTCCCTTAGTCGAAGTGAGTATAGCTATGTAATACTCTCTCCCTTTCGGGTATGTAATATCGTAGCTCACTGCTCAGCGTAGCTCACAGCTCTGCTCACTGCTATGCTCTTGCTGTTGCTATTTCATACGTACGGACTATCGGCTCTCTCCATCGGTCGTCTCGCTACTCCTACACGCTATCTGTATTTCTAGTCGCATAATGCGTAGACGCACCTTGGGTATGTAATAGCGTATCTCACTGCTCAGCTCTGCAATTGACCTTCTGCTCTGCTATTTAACTTTCGCTACTCCTCCTTTAGTAGCCTCAGACACCATGCCTCATGTCGCCTAGCTCAAACACTACCGTAGGTCGTACTTGTACTTACGCGCTATTGTTAGTTTCTTTCTATGCGTAGCTCACTGCTCTGCCCCTTCGCTTTTTTTGAAGCTCAGCTCTTCGCCCCTTCGCTTTTTTGAAGCTCAGCTCTTCGCCCCT
>JAOBBC010270016.1:0-14159 GCA_025388495.1 Curcuma longa | reverse complement strand
CCCCCAGGACTTGAACGCAACTGATCCTCCTGATCAGTCCATTCTTCTCTGCAACTTGGTCCTCCTGACAAAGTCCAGTTCATCTGCAATTTGGCCCTCCTGACCAAGTCCAGACTTGTGCCTGGTGCACGTTGACTCTGCCAAGTCTTCATGCCTAGCCGCACTAGGACTTAACTTGTTTTCTGCATTCTCACTTCAACCTTGTTAGTCAAACCACACACTTAACTTGATCCTAGTTCCATAATCAAAACTCAGGTTTGATCTGCTAGTGCTTCCTGCACTAACAATGTAAGCATATTAAACCCGAATCAAGTATCAAACACATCATGCGATAAAAGAGGAGATTAATGAAACATAATTGTCAACTCTACATCAGTTACTCCCTAATCCTAGAATTAAGGAAACTATTCCATGGAGATGGAGATACAAGCAAAAGACATAGAATTAAACATGCTACAACTCATATGAAAGAGAGAAGAGTAAGAAAGCTCAATCGTAGATGTCAATGTCGTCTTCAGAAGATCCCCTTACCTCTTTGGTGGACCAGTAAGCACTTCATTTGAATTTTTTATCTGGTTTGAAATCTGCAAAATGAATTGGCACTCAACAGTTTCAGGAAGATACACAATTCAATATCATCGTTCTGATCAGAAATAGGAACAATATGGTATGATAGCTACTGGTGAGATGCTAAGTTTGTTGTAATTCTGTAAGGAACTTCTATTGAAGGTTTATTTCAGTCAACCATGGCACAGGCTAATCTATAAAACTTCCAAAGGTTTCAGAATTCAGAACTGAGTTCAGCAAAAATTCCACTCATTGATCTACCTCAGGTTTCAGTATTTCAGACTTCAAATCAGATTCAAGCTTAAGGGACTCCTGCAATTCAGAAACCCCAAAAACAGATTCAGATTGGAGAGGATGTAATACCGCTTGACAATAGGAAGGGTAGATATTTCCCTTGAAGTTGTCATATGGATAAAATTGCAATAAGGCTCAACACAATATTGATTTAAATTTCTATCACAGTTTAAACTTTTCAACAATAACAGATTTAAACTTCTTAGATTAAGTTCCAGAATTTGAAACTTGAGGTAGATTTGGCTTGAGTAATGAAGATCTCAACTTAACTAAGACTCTCATTTAGCACTGAAATAACAAAGGGTTAAATTCAAGTTGTTGTTGTTCAGAAACGACACATGGACTTGGCACAAGCAGTTTCTTCAGGTTTTCTTCCTACAATGCAGTTTCCAGTAGGTTTTCTTCAATTCCAGGTGATGAATGGTTTCACAGAGATGAGAACTAAATCTTGCTTTTAGGCTCTGTCACCAGAATTAAACCCACACATCTTCAAATGCTGAAATTTTACATAACTTATTACCATAAGCCCAGCTCTTGAGTAAATATTCAATGATGTACTCAAAGGATTTGCTTTTGACAGATTCTTAACAGAATTCGTTTGCTCAGATCTTGATTTGAATTCCTGAGAATAAGTCCTCATTCCTACACCAAAAGAGTGTCAAAGTTGAATACTTTGGGTCTATTCCCACTTATACAATGCTCCCTTGAAATTTAATCCATGAAAACTCCTTCCTAAACATGCCAATTTATTGATTTCTTACTTTGTAGTGAAACTGGCAGTTTCAGAATTCCACTCCATTGGAGTTGCATGACTTGACCCATGGCAAGCTTGGAAAGGAAGGAACAGCACATGACAAAACAATGGTTTAGGTTCAATTGAAGATGTTTCAGGGTGAGAAAATTCAAAACTATTTAGTTCTGATTTAGTTCAGAATGTATTGGTTGAATTCTAGTACTCATGCACTGGATGTAGTTTCTGTTTCTTTTAATTTTAATATCAGAAAATCCACTTCACTTATTGTATTAGAATTTCAGAAATCAACTGAGTTATTTGGCCAACATTCCAGAATCCTTGAGGTCCTATCAGGTTCTGAAAGTCACAGAACTCTTTGACTAGATTTTGTCATCTACATTTCAAAATTCCTTCTGTATTTTGTCATCTGCAATTACAGAACTCTAATTCCAGAAAGTTACAGGGTTTAATCTTGAAGGGCTTGAAAAGAATGAAACACCAAATGACAATGGGATAGTAACAGCTCAAGTATAAACTCCTCAACCCCTGCTCTGTTTTAAGAATCAAATTTAGGGAAGCTATATGTTCTTGATCATGAGGGATTTGAAGGAAAAATAACATCAATTGACCATGGCAGGGAAGGAGCTTCCCTTGATGTTGTCATGGGGCTACAACTGCAATGAGCTCTGGCACAAAGTGATTTTAATTTATGATCACAACTCACCCTCTTCAGCACAAATAGATTCAGACCTGCTGGATTAAGTTTCAGCATTTGAGAGTTGAAGTAAATTCAGTTTGATTTATGAAGAGCTCAGCTCATCAAGGACTCTCAATTAGTACTGAATAAATAGGAGCTCAAACTCAAGTTGTTTCTGGTCAGGAACGACATAAAGAATTGGAACAAGAACTGGTTCTTCAGATTTTTCATGTATTGCAGTTTCCTGTAGTGTTTTCAGTTTCAGAATCAGGTTCCCAATTTTTGCCGTTCTACTTCATCTCTAGATAATCCCTACACTATTCTGTAAGCATCCTTCCTTATGTGCACCATATAACTCAAGAGCATTGATTCCCAATAGGTTTAGCACCAGAGATTCAGACAAACAATTAGACTCAAGGAAGTACCAGAGAATTCTGGTACTTTACAGTTTCAAAAATTCCAAGGTTCCATTCCATAGCAGCACCAGTACCATTCTGAGCTAGCTTTTCTGAATTCAGATTCATATTCAAATCTTGATGGACTCTTACACTTTCAACTCAAAAATCAAGTCCATAAACCCCAGCCCTAGAATTTCAGAAATAGAACTGAGTCCTATACTTTTGTTGCTTCGGCTTTCTCTTCAGCAATTGCAATTTTAAAGGAGTGCAGGCCTAGATCATGTAAACTCTTATACAGGCCAACATCAGCTATGAATTCCTCTATAATAAAATTAATTCCTTCTCAGCAGAAGCAAAGTTTAGTTGGCTCAGGCTTGAATTCAGGAACTCCAGTTTAATGGGGTTTGAAGATAACTGAATTCTGATAGCTTTTGCTGTGCCCTTCCCATCATTCTTTTCCATTCAAATTCTGTAGCCTTTGGTCATAGCCCTTTGCTTTTCCTTTATTTTTGAATTCAGGCAATAAAGAAATCTGATTCAGAGACTCAAATCCAGCAAGAGTTCAGATCATTAAGCTACCAAAGATTCAGGAATTCAAGATTAGGATTCAAGTGTAATGAGGTTTCAAAATCTTGATAGCAAAAGATAACTGAATTTGATTTCTGAAATTGCTTATGTTGTGTAGTTAGCATCATGTTTTCTCAATTTGATGCAAAGCTCAACTCTTCTCAACCATTTCTTGGATGCCTCTACTGTTATTGTTTCTTCTCCTTTTTTTAACCGATGGCACTTTGTTTCTGAACTTCTTGAGGATTACATTCACTCCACATAGGTAAGGAACTAAAAGAAGGGTTATGGATACCGACAGCAGTCCATTGGAACCAAATTTTCAATTCCGGTATACACATTTCTAAAGTGCCATTTCTGAAATAAAATTCAGCATAATAACCTAGATGAATCCGAAGACCTTTAAGGCATTAAAGAGTGAGCTCGTTGGAAGGATGGAATAGCAAATGATATTGAAAGATAGGAGCTCAATTTAGATCAGTTACTATCTAAGAATGTTTTTATGAAGGCTTGGCATAAAACAGTTCAAACTTGATACAAAGACTTTGTGTTGCTGTTCTACCTCATGAGCTGAAACATTATGTTGAGATGGTTGTTGCTTGTGTTTCAGACAATTTGGTGACTCAATCCCAGAGAATTGTGAACCAACTCACTTGCTTTCAGAAGCCTTTGAGATAGGAACTGTTGAACTCACTTCCAACAGCAAGGTTTCTGCACAATTCCAATTCAATTTTTCAGAATTTCCAGCTTCTGTTCCTGAAAATTCTCTACAACATATCCACAATACATTCTCTAGGACCAACTTACAAAACTTGAACTCAAACCTTCACACCTGCTCCATCACAGTATCAATTTGTTACAACCTCCAATCCTTGTAACAAATTCCTCACAAACCTATTTTTTTCCAACACTACATCAAAGATTAAATAGAAAGCTCCATGAACCTCAAGCATATGCAGTCCTCCCCCACACTTAAAACTTTGTCCATCTCGGATAATCTAACTCATCAAGAATTTATCAAAACTCTCAATGAAAGAATGACAAGCAAATATGGTGGAAGATAAATTTGTTGAGTGAGTTATTTAATTAGAATTTAAAAGGAAAAGAATTCAAAGGATAAGGAGAGAAATATCCTTCATCATATTCATGCATGCAAATGTTATTGTGATTTCAAAAAGAGCAAAGCAAGTTCTAGAGTTCAATTGTCATGAGTGCATATCACACAGAAAGTTAATAAGACATAAACATATAGTAGTCCTCACTAGTTAATTTGACAATCAATCTCAATTGATAATATAGAATCCACCACTACACTAACCGATAATATGCAAGCAAAATATTCAATCATGTCCAACAACCTATAAATTGACAGTCAAATTTAAAAACTTTTATGATTCTCAAAATATTACTACTAGGAAACACATATGGAGATATTTATTCGAAACCAAAATGAAATATAGATCAAACAAAGTGCAAAGTATGAAAGTAAAATACGAAAGCAAAGTATAAAGGTAAAGAAAAGTATAAAGTAAAAAAAGAAAAGTAAAGAACAATCTCATCTTTATTTCTGGTGGTTGTAGGCGATTCAGAAGTAGAATCTACACCGGTGGTGGGATGGTCCGAGTAGACGAGAGAGTTATCTTCATGTAATCAGTGTCGTAAAACACCGCTCCCTCCATCGTCGACTCCCTGATGGTACTTCCAAGTGGTTGGAGAGGATTCATGTGTAAAATTAATTCTGGAAGTGAAATGATTGTGATTGAATCATGATCGCTCTCTTCACTCTTTCTTCCTTAGTGTCTGGCAGCCAGAGGCAATTCAATTGGAGTATCCACTCTGGGAGCTTGATTGGTGCAAGACCTGCAAGGCCAAAGAAAGAAAATACCTCCTCCACACATACGGAGTAACAAAGAGATGAAATAAAATAAGACTTTATTGCATGTATCAAAAAGTATAACACGTCCAATAAAATCAATTATTGGTACCTCCATGAAATTTTCTAAAAAATCAAAAGAAATACTAACTTATGGTGCTAAAAGGTACCTAAAGGTTCTAGAAAAGTGGATGTGACATTATCTTAGTTAGGTAAGGATTTTGGCTTTGACTCAGGTGGTGGTGGCTCAAAGGAAGTGATTCTTGGAGTTTTGTCTCTACATCCCAAGTCCCTACACTTCCATCATCAACAAATTCAATTCCTGCAACATCAATAGTGTCAATCTTTACATCCAGAATCTACAACGACCACATCATCAAAGTTAGAATAATCTACAATCATAACACAAAAAACTAAAGGAGTCTTATAAAGCAATAGAATCAGAGTGGAATCTATCACAAGCTTTATAATCTATCTCCTCTAGCACCCTGATAGCAATCAAAATAACCTCTGAGAAAAGTTAACTGGAACCTTGTGCTAGCATCTCGTTGATGGATGATATTATTTGATCCATATATATTTGGTAATTCTATAATGATGCTTCAGTTCTTTATTGTTGCAATGTCATATGCTGCACAAGCTACTTGAGATCCTGCATAGAACTTTCTATTTGACTAGGAGTAGGAGTTTCTGGATTGTAGTCCTGGAATGTCCCCTAAAGAGTTGGCTCAACCTGTTGGAATAGTTGTGATTAGGTAGGCACTGATTTATCTTGAAATCCATAGAGACTCTGATAGGTTGGATAAGAGTGATCAACCTATTATTGTGCTTCTACATATCCGAAATTTGAATAACTCATCCAATTAGAATTATAAGTATTTGAAAATAACTCATACTTATTTTGCTATTGAATGAGTTGGTAGTACTGATGTTCAAGCTAATAATATTGAGTTTGAGGTTGATAATACTGAAATTCAGGATGATGGTATTGAGGTTATTCAGGTTGATAGTACTAAATCACCATTCTACCTCTAAAGTGATGAGAATATGAATCCATGATTGCTCACAAAAAAAGTTCTCTATTCTTACACTGAAATACTAGCAAGCAAGATCAAAAAACACATGAACATATAAGATCAAACGTATGGATATATGAATATTAAAACACTTAATAATAAAAAAATTTAAATTTTTATCTAAAAATAGGAAAAACATCTTAAGATTACCAAACACCACTAATATTCCCGATAATAGTGTCAATTTGATACAACCCATTTTGTATCGCACTATAATATCAAACAATATTATCAAAATCCCTCTCTATACTAATATAGCATAATGAATGGATCTAAATCATCTCTCACAAGAAATGTAGTTGATGCATGAAAAATCTTAGGATCGAATTTAGTTGTGAATGGTTTGGGGTTGAGTTTTAAGTTGTAAATGTTAAAGACAATTGCAATGAACTAAAGA
Organism: Curcuma longa; assembly: GCA_025388495.1. NCBI lineage: Eukaryota > Viridiplantae > Streptophyta > Magnoliopsida > Zingiberales > Zingiberaceae > Curcuma > Curcuma longa. The sequence continues at coordinate 7,557 of JAOBBC010270016.1, read as the reverse complement.
ACACAAAGCATTTAACAAACCTAATCTAATCTAACCTATGCATCGAATAGAAAATAAGGAAACTATACTACGAAGGCAAACTAACTCATTTAATTGAAACACTGATAGGCTCCCGCAAGAGTACGGATGTCGTCAAGTAATAAAAAATATCGAATTACAGGGACCGTGAAATTTAATCATTAAATTTTACACAAAAAGAGTTGCGAATATACGAGTTTTAAGTGATGGGGGAAGAGAGAGAAGTCAAGTACCTAAACCTCAATCAAAGGAAAATCAGCTAAATGACAGGATTTGAAAAACGATTCTAGGATTTCAAATTCCTGGAGATTATAGTTGATTGATCATGGATTCATTACTATTCCTCAATGATTATACCAATGCAAGATTCTAACCAAGATATCCAATTAGAACTCGTCAGGACCTTTCGGAATAATCATAACTCCTCTAATGTTACGACTACTAGTCCAAGATGATACCTAAAAAGCCTAGTTCTATAGCTCTCACACTGTCACCGGGCACTCCAATAATACTACTGGTATCCTACTCTCAGTCACCGAGTACCCAATTAAGGATCCCTTCCTAGTAATCAATAACCGTTAGTTATCTCTCATGAGAATTCATTACAGTCTAAGAATCTCTTTGGAAAGTCCGATTAAAGGTTCACCTTCTGTCATAAGGTACCCCGGTCATACGATCCTAAGATTTCCATTAAACCATAGTTCACTCTCATCCATATGAAATCAAGCCTTCATAAACATTTCGTCATATAGATACAAGCCACAAATCCACATAGCAAAGCATAATCATATTCTTGAAAATGGTAAATGGTAAATGGCAAATCTATTGCATACAATTATCCATTTACATCTCGATTTCTCCTACGTCCTAGAATTTAGAGATCTACTCCATGACGGAGGAAATACAATGCAAAGAAGAGAGAAAGTAGTTCATCTTGATCCTAAATCTGAAAGAGAAAAGGACAAAAGACTTATCAATGGATACAATCTTCCTTGACTTGTAGTCTCCTCGTCGACGGTGGATGGAATCGGCGGAGCAGTCCTCAACGGATGGATAGATCGCTGAAATCTTCTCCGGATAATGGCTACGGTGTCTTTGATTCACCTCCAAGAGCTCCCCCCCTCTTCAGGGTTTTTTAGAGCGGTTTATATATGCCCAAACGCGATACGGCCGTGCCTCATGGCACGGCCTAGAAGCACGTCTCAACCCTTTCGTAGGCACGGTCGTGCCTAATAGGCACAACCTTGAGCTGGTCTCCCTCCGGAAAATAGGCACGACCCTAATATGGACCTTATTTGGAAGTGAGACATGGTCGTGCTAAGCTAGTTCATTCTGGAAAAATGGAGCACGGCCGTGCCTTGTAAGCACAGCTCCAGATTTGCTTGGCTCTGGTTGAGAGCACGGTTGTGCCTTCTAGGCACGGCCCACAGCAGCTGATCTTCTATAAAGAGGCACGACCATGTTTGGTAGACAAGGCTGCTGGCTGGCTTGGCTCGGGTGATGAAGCAAGATCGTGCCTTATAGGCACAACCCTGTCTTGTTCTTTCTCCGTTTCGTCTTATTTTGCTCCAAATTCCATCCTACAAATGCACAAATACGAGAGCAGATCTCCAAACTAGGAAATAGAAAAAATATGTCTAATGCACGAATAAAAGATGTGATAAACATAGAGTATCATCATGAAATGCATAAAGATGTGCAATAAAAGTAGTAAAAATATATGTATACCCTACACACATTAAACACAATCAATCTCATTCACCTTAACCTGCTGCAATATAGAAATTGAGCATGAACAGACATGAAGAACAATTAGATGCAAAACAACAAACTACCAATCAAATGAATTAAAATTCAAATGCATAAGGAATTTAGCCAATATTCTTCCAACAATGCAATTACATAAAAAGGAGAACTACAGCTCAATAATGAATAAATATATGAATTCAAATGGCACTTGCAAGTCAAGCTAGGGCATCCCCTAGCTTGTATTAATCAGTTATGTGGTGAAGAAGAGGAAGAAGAAGCTTGGCAAGTGAGGGATGTGAAGATGGCATTGATGGTGGCTGAGACGGAGGCTAGGGATGAAGGTTGATTGGGCGTAGATGTATAGGAAAGGGAATCCCCTTAACCCTAATAGACTTGAATTCTAGTGAAGGTGGTGTTGGGGAAGAAGAAGACTCTCGAAGCTTGAATGAAGATGGATGATGAACCAATGAGGAAGAGAATCCTCTTAACCTCCTTGGAGGACTAATTCTTGCTGCTTTCTGACAATGGAAATCCCCAAGCTCTGGTTGAAGAAGAAGAATCCTCGACAGATGAAGTGTGGTCGGAGAAGGATGAAATGGACTCGGCTGATGGCAGCTGCGGTTAAGGAGTAGATGGATGGGCAATCGGAGCTAGATGAAATGGATAGGAAAGGGAAATCCCCTTAATCCCAGTGGTAGATGGTTCTCTGGTCACTGACAATGGGTGAAGGAAGAAGAAGCTCTGTTCGCGCGCCCCCTCTGCCCGATCAAAATTGCAATCTTAAAATACTATAGCATTTGAACTAAATTTGAATGGACGACTGAGATGATCGCAGATCGCAGATCTATGGATGAGATGAAATCTAAATGGATGGTCAATATCAACCAGATTTGAATAAATGGTCAAGATGGTTAGATCTAGATGGATAGAGAGGATCAACCAGATCTAAATCAATAGTTTAAGATTAGCCAGATCTACACAACGACCAAAATTACTCCGAATCTAGATCAACAGTTGGAATCAATTCAAATTTAAATTAAATGCTCCAAATCTTGATCTATGATGGTGATCTACTCTCCCTTGAGTTGGATGATCAGGATTGTAATGGGCGATCCAGATTTCCCCAATATCTGAATGAACGATCCAGATTACTCTAAATTGAACTCCTCATTTAGCCCTAGTCTTATTCAAATTGGATTGATCCGGCTCAAGGTTGTGATCCCTCAATCGCCTACAAAACCAATTCTATAAATTAGCATATAATTTTAAAAATATAAAGGAAGTCACCTTAAAATCCAAAATGAATCCAACTCATAAAAATATGATATAAATGTGAATTTAAATACATGAGAGGATTAAAATCACGAGTATATGAGCCTAAATATTATGAAAAAAATGATAGTTATCATGCACCCTATACCAACCCCTCTTCACTGAACTCCTCTCTGTCGAACCCCTCCGTCGACTCCCTCTTCGTTGAACATCTTTACCGAACCCCACTCCGCGAACCTCTCCGATGAACCCCTCTTTGTTAAACCTCTCCTCACTAGATAGGGGTGACACACTTCTAGGTTTCAACTCTGAAGGTCCCATGGTGGAGGCTGCGATATTGCTATATAGGTATTGCTATATAACAATACCTCATCTGAGATCTGTGAAAGGTCGGCCCCCATACGATGGCGGACAAGTCTTTCAATTCACTCAGAATAACACCCTCGATGTTTTGTCATTATCATATTTTATTATGTTTTATGGCGGTAGTATTTTAGTGTTTTGTGAGGATGAATTATCGTGATAGGTGGTCAAATAATTTCAATTGGATGGAAGACTCCAATGATTTCATTTTTTTCTTCCTTCGAGTCTAATTTGGTTTGCTTCAACGTTAACCATTTCCCGCACAGATTCTCAGCTAGGTATTTTCTACCTCCGCTGTTCAGTCAGCATGATAGTTGCTAAGACTATCATTTTTCTACTTATTTATTTTGGACTAACCTTGTGATGCAAGAAAGGATGAACCGGAACTTTAGGTTTCAATGCCCCTATCTGGATCCAGGCGACCTGACGATCCAGGTGCCCTGATGAGATCTAGGAGCCCCGATGTCAGTCGATTGGGTTAGCGAGGCAGATAAGATGGTAAGTTCCGAGTGGTCAGGACACCTCACCCTCTAGACACTCGAAAAGGCTCCAGGCGTTTGGAGATGGATAAGGTATTGCAGAGTCAAAGTTGATCCGGCAACTTCCACGTTAGCATCCAGACGCCTGAAAGGGATACAGGCGCCCGAAAGATGTCAAGTCAGGAGTTCCAAGCACTCGGATCGGCCTATATAAGCAGTTGCGAAGACAAACCCTAGGAGACATAAAATGCTACTATGACAATCATTTTGGACGTGACTAACACATCCGAGATGCCATTGTAACACCGAGAAGCTGCACCAACTTCTACATAAATCTTTTCCTTCTGTTGGTAATTTGATTTCGCTTTTATTTGTACTTAAATTCTTTAGGACGGTAAAAGTTTACCATTCCTAACATCTTTGTAAAAATGAAAACTCTCTCTCGTAAGAGGGGAGTTTCATAGTGAATTACCCTTCAAAAATAGTTAAAGACTGTGGGTCTTGGAGTAGCAGCATGTGGCTGTGAATCAAGTAAACAAAAGTGTCAATACTTTCTTTTCACTGCATTTCGCACTCTGATTTTTCGTAGTTTTTACGAACAAATGAAAAAGCGACAAACACACTATTCACTCCCCCCTCTCGCACTCACCTCGATCCTACAACAACTTGGGGAGTATAATAGATCAATTGATCCTGAAGATCATTTGAGCCGGTTTGAGAAGAATGCAATGTTGCATCTTACACGGATAGTGTGTGTAAGGTCTTCTTAACAACTCTATCTAGCTCATTGGTGATTCGATCGATTGTCATTTTCAGCAATCCACACCTTTACTAACTTTAAGGTCATTTTCCTATAATATTTTGTCAGCAACAAACAGTACCACAAGATGCCCCTTAACTTGTTTGCCTTGAAACAGGAGGCTAGGAAAAGTTTGAGGGATTACATCCACCGATTCAATAAGATATTCATGGATGTGCCTTCAACCACATCCAATGTACTCATCAGTTCTTTCTCTCAAGGACTACAAGATGAAGATCTCTTCTGATATTTGGTGATGGATCCCCCGGCGACTTTCGATCACCTTCTGGGCCATGCTCAGAAACACATTAACGTAGAAGAAGCTCAGGCTATAAGAAGGAAAGAAATCTTAGCACCAGCAAATGTTCCTACTCGACTTGAGCGAAAGACTTCCCCTCCACTTATTTGACAAAAGGAGGCGACCCCTCACCAATATACCCTAGCCCCAGCTAGAATAAGGACAGTGGAAGTTGTGGAGGCAGTCCCCGACTCTCGACTCGACATCATACAGGTCGAATAGAGGGGAACAATATTGTATCTTCCATCGCTCTCCCAGACACTTCACCTATGAATGTTAGCAGTATGCATATGAAATCTGTTGAATAACAGAAGAATGTTTGCCTACTCGGAGATCACCTTAGAGATCAATCTGACAGCAGCTCATTCACTACCCTTGGGGTGATAATGTGGAACCATGAGTCAACAATCGAAGGGAATCACCAAGCTATCAAGCGCATTAGCAAAGGAATATGCCTCCCCGAAGAAGATGTCGATCCAGAGAGCCAGCCTGGCATCACCCTACCGTTGTCCCTGATAATATCAGTGGAGATCCTCCATGTTGAGGAGGCATTAATATGATATCAGGAGGTTTAACTAATAGAGATTCTAGTCGAGTCCGAAAGACTCACACTCGAAGGCTTAAAAGCTATGGTATCAACACTAAATCTAGGGTAGAGTGAGGACCTTCTATCAGCTTTGGTCCTCTCGATCTAGAGGGGGTCAATACACCCCATGAAGATGTATTAGTAATATAGATCATCATCTCCAACTATTGTATTGCCAGAGTCATCATCAACACTGGAAACTCAATAAATGTACTTTTCAAGACAATGTTTGATTAGGACAAATTAGCCTTCTAATATCCTTGGGAGAAGAATCCTCAAGGAGGACTCATACCGTGATCTTTACTATGGTCAATGCGCCGCCTAACTATAATGTTGTCCTGAGATGACTTGCATTAAGCTCTTTTTAAGCAGTGGTTTCCAATTATCACCAAAAGATAAAGTTCCCCATAGGCGATTAGGTGGTCGAAGTCAAGGGAGATCAAATGATCTCTAGAAAGTGTTATATGAAAGTGGTACAGGTCGATTCATGAACGAGTCGTAGAACTCATAGAGAGGGGGTACATCTCGACTACAATGCCCCTCCAACCTGACCAACTGAAGGGTATGAAGATGTATCGATAGTGCTTGAACAACCGAATCAGACGACACAGATTATGGAAGACCTTGCCCCCAAACTAAAGCAAAAGGTAGTCACTTATCTTTTTTACAATTAAGATATCTTTGCCTGGTCAGCCAAAGATGTCATGGGAGTCTCACTGAATATCATGGAGCACTGATTTAACATTAGTCAAGAAGCCAAACTTGTTCAATAAAAAAATGACATTTTGGATCCAAAAAGACAAGATTATCAGAGCTGAAATCACCAAACTACTAGAAGCTGACCACTTCGAGAAGTCTAATTCCAAACTTGGCTAGCAAACGTAGTGGTCATTGATGTGGGTATGTTTTATTTAGATATTTTATTCCCTTATTTGTTTTATTTATTTTGTCACTCACATCTATCAAAATTAAAAATTTATTTATTTATCAAACCTCTTATTATCGCCTTAAGTAATATAGAGAAGTCCGAGTCGTTTCTCTCTCGGACTCAATGATAGGGAGTTATTATAGACATTTAGTGCAGGGGTTTTATTATGTTTTATTCATTCCTAATTATTTACAAACTTCATTTATTCACAATTAATTCCAATAATTATCAAAAGAATCCTAAGTATACATTCCTAATCCCACATATAGCATACAACTTGAATTTCATTCATACAAACTCAACATACAACATGCTTTCGTTTATCAAACAACACAATACATGCACATCCTAAATAACTACAACTACCAAAATATTTACAACACAAATTTTCAACAACACATAATCCATGTGCACACAAATCAAACATCTAAACAATCGTATAACCGGTTTCAACAACTAAAGCCTTAACAAATTCCAACCACTATAAGTTCAACGTCAAACAAAACATACTTCCAATATATTTCATTAAATCCATTGCAACCATACAACCTATACATTCATTATACATTCAATCAAACATTCCATGGTTCCACACACACAACACTGAATTCATATTGATACACAGTTCTAAACAAACACCAAATTTATATCATTTAACATAAACCTCAACACTTGATACAACTTAACATTCAGTTCAACCCTAAACATCAACAACAGCATGCTATTCAATCCAAATCGATTAAATACTTGATACACATCCTATTTCAATTCAAACCGAAACAAGCACCAAAACCTACTTAAGCATTTGATACACATCCATATTCCATTCTCATTCAACCATCTGATTGACACAATTTCATTACATCAGTACTTAGCTCAACAGAACCTCAACAGCATAACATCCAAACCGAACAATTAACAAGATCCTATCATTCAACAAATTTAAGTATCAATTCAAACTTCAATTCATAGAGTCCTATTAGTTAAGGGCATGAGTTTTAATCTGCTTAGTGTAAGCCAACTATGTGACTCAGGTTATCAAATTGACTTCCATGCTAACAAATG
>JAOBBC010269636.1:0-14180 GCA_025388495.1 Curcuma longa | reverse complement strand
AGGTGAAAATTGGAGGCAAAGGTACGATTCTTCTCCTTTGTGATGTTTATTATGTTTCAAATTTGACTAGTAATATCCTGAGTATTGGTCAATTTTTAGAAAGAAACTACAAGATTCATATGAAAGCTTGTATACTTTGGTTACAAAATTAAGATTCTAATCTTGTTGTTAAGTTATCTATGACTAAGAACAGGATGTTCTTATTGGACTTGAAGAACTGTGTATTAGTAGAATCGACCTCTAGTTAAAGTTAACCAAACTCAAGTTGGATTTTAATATTTGATCAATATGTTTGATGTGAGAGTAAAAATTCAAATAGGTCGAGATTGATTGGATACTTAATAGTAGTGAAGTTCAAGTGAGTTTGAAAAACTAGGCACTTTGTATAAAATGTGAACCCCAAGTGGGTCAAGATTGACAAGACACTTAGCAATGAAGGAAATCCAAATAGGTCAAGGAATACTAGATGTTTGACAGTGGTAAAATTCTGATAGATCAAGGTTGACAAAATGCTAGACAGTGGTGAAGTCTTGATCGATTAAGATTGGCAAGATGCTATGCAACGATATGTCCCAGTTGATGAAGGTTGATCGGATGCTAGATAATAGTAAAATTATGACAAGTCAAAATTTATCAGATGTTAGGCAAAGAAAGTCCCGACAAGTCAAGATTAATCATATGCTAGACAAAGAAAGTTATAATAGGTTAAGATCAACTAAATACTAAGTAAGGTGAGAATTCATACTTGGCAAGACTAAAACAAAAGTATCAATTGACTAGTAAGTAGTAGCAATTGACTAATGAACTCCTAAACTCCGAGTTCAGGATTTGAGGGGATTTAAAAGGATTTGTTATTTATCAATCGATTGTTAGGTATGAACAATCGATTAATGACACTATTGTAGAAAATAAAATATCTGAAATTCAACTGATCAACTCAATTGATGGGTATAAGTAATCAATTGATGACACAGTTGTAGTAAATAGAACTTTTTTAATTTAATTGTGGCACTCGACTAATAATAATAAGTAGTTGACTGTTGTGATCAAAGTTGAGCTAAAAAAAATTATTCTACTGATGAAATGGTCAAATTTCAACAAATATGATTATATACTCAAATCAACTAATTGATCCAAGTACCTTATTATTTTGTTAAACTAAATAAATCAAGGATTATAAAAATATTAAGAAAATATTATTATTCAATGTGTTTTGGGCAAAAGTCAAAAGAGCACCCATTTTTTATCAAATCATCAAAGGGCACTCCTTTTTTATTGAATCATCAAATGGGCAGCCCACTTTGATTTTTTATCAAAAGGGCACTCACCCTCTCTAAAATGACACAAATAACCTCTGACACACTGCATACTTCTTATATGTGCATTCCCACCTATATTGCTGTCTAAATCGGATCACGTTGTAGCACATATGAAACTATAGATGTTACATAGTTGTAGTAGCTATGAAACCGTAACTGCTACATAGTGATAGCAGTTATGATTTCGTAACTACTATAACGTGTAGTGGCTATGAAACTATAGCTGCCACTTTGATTTTTTTTATCAAAAGGGCACCCACCCTCTCTAAATTGACACAAATACCCTCCGACACACTACATGCTTCTGACACGTTTATTCCCACTTATATTCTTGTCTAAATCGGATCACATTGTAACAGGTATGAAACTATAGTTGTTACACAATTGTAGTCACTACACAGTTGTAGCAGTTACAGTTTCATAACTATTACAACATATATATATGTTGGATAACATTAAGAGATCATAATTTTTGACTTAAGTTGAACCATGAAACATACAATATCAAATAGAAGGTCTCTGAATGAGTTTCAATTTAATATATTATGCATCCCGTGGTTCAATTAAAATCAAAAGTTATGATATCTCAAAGTTATAAGTTGTAGTTGTAGCAACTATGGTTTTGTACCTACTACAACTCGTATATTGGATAAATTTTAAAATGTTATAACTTTTGACTCAAATTGAACTTTGGATAAATTTTAAAAAGTTATAACTTTTGACTCAAATTGAACCATGTAATATACAATATATCAAATCAAAGATCTCTGAATGAATTTTAATTTGACATATTATGCGTCTCGTGGTTCAATCGAAATCAAAAGTTATGACCTCTTAAATTTAAATTTATAATTATAGCAGCTACGATTTCATAGCTCTTGCAACTGAGTTGTCACACAGTTGTAGCAACTATGATTTCATAACTACTATGTGTATATTGGATAAATTTTAAGAGGTCAAACTTTTAACTTGGATTGAATCACGGAGCATACAATGTATCAAATCGAAGATCTCTAAACAAACTTCAATTTAATATATTATATATCACAATAGTACAATCCGAATAAAAAATTATGGCCTCTCAAATTTTTAATATAACGAGACGTACAATATATTAAATCGAAGATATATGAATGGAGCTTCTTTTTTTTTATCTTGATAAAAAAGAGACGTTCTGTTGATTTTTGTCCATGTGTTTTTATGTTTTATTTATTTAAAAGATAAAAATTTATGATAAATTTCCTCACTAGACATACGTACCAGATGTATTAAAAAAAATATGTATAGTTTTGGTAAGAATATGGATGTAATAACTAACCATTTTTAATATGATTAATCAACCAAATTAAAATGCATTGCCGACTGATATATTAAGATAAATTACAGTATAATCTAAAGATTTTACTTTAGCCCTGCATAAGCATAAAAATAATCTACTTTTTGTATGGACCACAAAGTATACAGATAAGATTTGTTTATACTTCGATTGGACGGGCATGTGGAAAGGACTCATATTTTAGGCAATATGTTTAGTTTTAGGCTGCTCAATTGTGACGACACCATGTTCTTGCTTTAATATGGGACCCATATCTTAGGTCCTGTGATTAGTTTTAGGCTGCACGATTTCGGCTACACTATAAAGAGACACATATAGTTTTCTTGAGAATTAATAAATAAAGAATTCTAGATTATTTTGTTAATCAACTGTTCCGATCAAATATCATATATAAATGATCAAATCATCGATCAACGAACTATTACTGTTCTAGTCAATACACCATGGATGATTAAGTCACCGATCAATGAACTGCTGACGTACACGCTCCTCGAAGATAGTCACCGGAGAAGGGACAAAAGAACCTAAAAAATACTCTAAAAGAAAATTAGAATAACGCCAGTGATGGGTCCCGACAAGCTACTCCGATGCTCAAATTAAGGTTTTGCATGAAGAAAGAGTTTAATGACTTAGAGAGATTAGGGTTGATGTATGCATACCTGTGTCCATAGATATATGTCTCCTTTTATAGAGTTATTAATATCTATTTAAGATATATTTCGAAATATCTGTTCCAGTTTAGAAAGATTCAAATTGTTCGTATCTTTTGGGAATATTTCTTATTTTTTTCGAAAGAAACAATCTTAGGCTCCTCCGATGCTCAAGTTAAGATTTTGCATGAGGAAAGAGTTTAATGACTTAGAGAAATTAGGGTTGATGTATGCATACCTGTATCCATAGATATATGTCTCCTTTTATAGAGTTGTTAATACATGTTTAAGATATATTTCGAAATATCCGTTCCAGTTTAGAAAGATTCAAATTGTTCATATCTTTTGGGAATATTTCTTTTTTTTCGAAAGAAACAATCTTAGGCTCCCCTGATTGTGTGGGCCAACTGACTTCTGGGATCAAGCAAGCTCTAACGTTGGGACCTAAGGTCAAGATAAGGTTGACACGTGATGTCGAGTAAGTCCTAGAGGTCGGGACTCGAAGCCGATAAGGACAACTACCATCAGGACCTAAGTGGTGTGAGTTTATCAATTACCACCTCTCAAATATTATCTAATCTTTCTTAATAATTCTTCTCCTTCTTGTTTTACAACCACGTGATGTTCCAACAATAACCACGTGCAGGTCTAGAGACTCGACCGTATCACAAGCCTCCTTAATTAATCTAGTTGAAAGAGACCTAGTCCAACTGACTAGACTTGCGTTTGAGTTGTCTTTATCTGGTTCTAATGAGCTAATAAGGGAAATGGCTTACCGACCGAGTCTCAATTTAGAAGGGGCTAAGATATCATCTTAAATGCAAATCGTATGCTGCCTCGCTTATCGACCTTATCATTGGTGTCTTTAAGACAGCAACAAGGTCGATGTATGTTATCTTCTTCGAGCTACGTGCATCTCATGTTGTTTTAATAATACTAAAAAATGATCTTTGATAACGTGGGCATAAATCAGAGGGTCCTGCTAATTTCTCATTTACTTGGTCTTAGCATCGAATGGTTGTTTTTGAAACTTCGCGTAATTCAGATTCAGCCATCAATGAAGGCGATCATAAGTTAATTTTGTTTAACGGGCAGTACGATGTGACAACTAGAACAAAATCTCACCGCCCTTTAACTCCATTCGACAACCCATAGAGTGGATGTAACAACCCTATTTTTCTATAAAAGCATTAGCTGATCCGCGCCGCTCTTCATCGTTTTTGTCTTCCTTTACATTTCCTTCTCCTTCCTGCGTTCGGTGGCAGTCGTAACTCCGTAAGTCTTCATTCTTGATTGTTTCCTTCTTTTCTACCCTTCTTGTTTCTCTATCTTCAATGGCTGTCGGGGACACTTCACTTCCTTGGTATGAAGTATAAAGTTTGACCTATTCGGTAGATGATGACCTACTGCTTAGAGAGCAGTATGACATTCCTTCTGATCATAGGATCAGAATACCCACGCTAGAGCACTATCCTCATGAGCCACCATCAGGATATACTACGTTTTCCCAAGGTCAGTTGGCCAGTAGTTTGAGATTCTCTATCCCTCCTTTCTTACAAAACCTAGGCACCTATTTCCAATGCTCTTTATTGCAGCTTGCCCCTAATTCATACCGGTTGATTTGTAGCACCTCAATTATTTTCTAGATATATTAATCCCCTTTGACCCTCCTATCTTTCATTGTTTCTTCTATCCCAAGAAAGGGGAGCTCGGGATAATATATTTTGCTGCGAGGTCCGATTGTAATTTCTTGGATAAATACCCAACCTCGCACAAGGCATGGAAAAATAGATATTTCTTCATCATGTCTCCTTAGGCGTATACTTGACCTACAATTTGGCGCCCCGAGTTGTACCCACAACCAGCCTTAAGTCAATATAAGTTAGAATTTGCTTATTTATCTGCCATCGAGATCTTAACTGATCTAAAATTTAACATTAATACTTTGGTGGACAACGAGATCCTTTTATATAGAGCTGGTCTAAGTCCGAACGTGATTTCTCTGGTAGAACCATTGAGTAAGATTTCTATTTTTCTTTAAGTCTTTTATTATACTAACTAATTCTCTTCTATTTCTTATAGGTTGAATGTTGAGTGCTTCTGTCAATAAGCACCAGAAGTGGGATCTAACCACAACTAATAGTTGGTGGGTTTCAGATGAGGTAATAGAGTCGTCAGCTACTAAAGCGAAGACTACGAAATAAGTGAATAATCAACCCCGAAAGGTCGGGGATCTCCAAGCTTCTATTCTAGAGTGCCCAGGTGTCCAAGAGACGTCGAATCCGGCCCTTGTGGTGCAAACTATAGTCGACGAGGTGGAGGCTATATCTGAGACAAAATAAGTGCCTCGCTTGAGGAAATGTAAGAAAGTGCCTCAGCCACCTTCATCTTTAGAGACCAATACAACCCGTCAATCCAATAAACCAGACCAACATATTGTTAACGTCCTGTGATGGCTCTCCCTTACAAAGTCTACCTCTAGAGGGTTGTATATACCAATAGTCGACATGACAAGCATAGCACTCCAACTTCAACACAAAGTCAGGATCCTCCTCCTACTGACTCAACTCCTGAAATGAGGTCCCAACGATCCAACATGCTTCCTCCTCAAGCTCCTCACATGTCTCATGAAGGTCTAGATTATAGATCTAAATGTTCCCTAGAGGACTTTCATAAGTATGAAAAGGAGGTTTTACCTCGCTTGGATTTGGAGGCTTTGAGCGAGCGTCTTAATGGTTTTATTGCTAAGGTGAGAATTTTTTAAGTTGCATTACCTATCAATTTAGACTAATGTGGGGATTTATGCATACTTTAAAAGAATATCAGGAACTTCATCGCCGGCTCTCTTGTATAATCGTTGATCATCGACTGTTAGAAGCTCAAGTGGAAGACCATAAAAATCAACTAAAAACTCCTATCAAAGACATTGATGAAGCTAGGATCCGAGCTATAGTGTAGAAAGCTCGGATTGAGGCTGAGGCAGCCTAAGCGAATGCTAAGGCCTCAGGGCTGAGATGGAAAAGATGCAGAAAAAGGATGAGTTGCACATAATGAAAATTCAACAACTAGAGGAGGCTTCCGAGAAGGCCAGGGCTGCCTTTTAACTATCAGAAGAAGAGACTCGATAGGCTAAAAAAGAAGTTGAATCTTTCAAAAGGGAAGCAACCCAGGCCAAGGCTGAGCTAACTTCCTCCCACACTCAACCAGTAGAACTTCGTCGCAACCTGCGAGAGGCTGTTGCTAAAAGACAAGACCTAGAGCAGTAGCTATTCGAGGAGAAGAGGCAGAAGGAGAAGACTTTCTCTGAATGTGATCAAGCACTTCCTATGCTGGAGTTGGTCAAAAGGAATTGGCTGATTTAAAGGAGGGTGAGGAGACACAATGTCAAGAAAGGAAGGCAACTTTCCTTATGTCTTTAGAATATTATGATATGCTCGGAGCCCGGACTAGTAAAATGCTGAAGCATGGCTTTGAGAGAGCTGGTCGACAGTTTCTACAATCCGGACTTATACCTAGAGGAGCCGACCTAAGTTTTCTAGATCCTCAGAAAGTGTGGGACAATTTTCCATCTTCCAAGAAACAAGATTAATGTAGTTAGCTTATTGTGTTCAAGTACTTTTCTTTTGAATGTATGACTTTGGGATTGAAAGTGAATATTCCTTATGCTATGGTTATTACTCTTATGAGACCTTTTGTAGAGTTACTATTTTCTTTTACTTAAGCCTTCTAAAGGATAAAACTAGTAGCTACTTATGAGGAGGTATTAAGTTTACAAAGTAACAGATGAGATTGCATAAATCTCAACAGAAAATTAAGACACTATTAAATCTAAATATAATAAGATAAACAATACCAATTACTTGAAAGCTATTGTATAATCCTCATAGCAGGTTGTGGGGGGCTAAGTCATGAATTCTAAGCATGGTGCTCTAGATCTGTCACAAGGCTTGAGCTTGATATTTCAGGCCTGTCGTAAGAAAAAATCATGAGCTCAGGGCTTGGTATTCTAGGTCTGTCGTAAGGCAAAGTCGGGAGCTCGGGGCTCAGTGTTTTAGGCCTGTTGTAAGGCAAAGTCACGAGTTCAGGACTCAGTATTTTAGGCCTGTCATAAGGCAAAGTCGCAAGCTCGGATTTCGGTGTTCCAGACCTATTGTAAGGTAAAGTCGTAAGCTCGAGGCTCGATGTTTTAGGTTTGTCATAAGGCAAAGTCGTGAGCTCGGGCTTAGTGTTTCAGGCTTGTCGTAAGGCAAAGTTGTGAGCTCGAGGCTTGATGTTCCAAGCCTGTTATAAGACAAAGTCACGAGCTCGAGGCTCCATGTTCTAGGCTTTCATAAGGCAAAGTCGCGAGCTCGAGACTCAATGCTCTGAGCCTATAGTAAGACAAAGTCATGAGCCTGAGGCTTAGTGTTCTGGGTCTATCATAAGGTAAAGTCGCAAGTTCGGGGCTCAGTGTTGCAGACCTATCGTAAGACAAAGTCACAAGCTTAGGGCTTGATATTCTGGGCTTGTCGTAAGGCGAAGTGGCAAGCACGAGGCTCCGTGTTTCGAGCCTATCATAAGGCAAGGTTGTGAGCTTGGGGCTTAGTGTTCTGGGCCTGTCGTAAGTCAAAGTCGCGAGCTTGGGGCTCGGTGTTCTGGACCTATCATAAAACAAAGTCGTGAGCTTGAGGCTCAGTGTTCTGAGCCTTTCGTAAGGCAAATTCATAAGCTCGGGGTGGTGTTCTTGGTTTGTCATAAGGCAAAGTCGCAAGCTCGAGGTTTGATGTTCCAGACCTGTTGTAAGACAAAGTCACGAGCTTGAGGCTTGTTGTTCCAGGTCTATCATAAGGCAAAGTCCCGAGTTTGAGGCTTGGTGTTCCGGGCCCGTTGTAAGACAAAGTCGCGAGCTTGGAGCTCGGTGTTCCAGCCTTATCGTAAGGTAAAATAGCAAGCTTGGGGCTCAGTATTCCGGGCCTGTCATAAGGCAAAGTCGCAAGCTTAGGGCTTGGTGTTCCAGGCCTGTTGTAAGGTAAAGTCGTGAGCTCGGGGTTCGGTGTTCTGAGCCTATCGTAAGACAAAGTCGCGAGCTCAAGGCCGTTATTCTGGGTCTGTTGTAAGACAAAGTCAGGAGCACGGGGCTCGATGTTTCGGGCCTATCATAAGGCAAAGTCGTAAGCTCGGGACTCAGTGTTCTGGGCATGTCGTAAGGTAAAGTTGCAAACTCGGGGCTCGGTGTTTCAAGTCTATTGTAAGGCAAAGTTGTGAGCTTGGGGTTCGGTGTTCTAGACCTATCGTAAGGCAAAGCTGCGAGCTCGGGGCTCGATATTCTGGGCCTATCGCAAGACAATATCACGAGCATGAGGCTCGATATTCTGGGACTGTCGTAAACTCGAGGCTCGGTGTTTCAAATCTATCGTAAGGCAAAGTTGCGAGCTTGAGACTCAATGTTTCAGGCCTGTCGTAAGATAAAGTTAAGAGCTTGGGGATCGATGTTCCAGGCTTATCGTAAGGTAAAGTCGTGAGCTTGGGGGCTCGGTGTTCCAGGCCTATTATAAAGCAAAGTTCCTAGCTCGGGGTTCGGTATTTCAGGCCTGTCGTAAGGCAAAATTGCAAACTCAGGCCTTTGTGTTCCAGGCCGACAGTAAGGCAAAGTCACTAGCTCTGGGCCCGATTTTCCAAGTCTATCATAAGGCAAAGTTGTGAGCTCGGAGCTCGATTTTTCAGGCCTGTTCTAAGGCAAAATTGTGAGTTAGGCAAAGTCGCAAGCTTGGAGCTCGATGTTCTAGGCCCATTGTAAGGCAAAGTCGCGAGTTTGGGGCTCTGTGTTCCAAGCCTATCATAAGGTAAAGTCGTGAGTTCCGGGCTCGGTGTTTCAAGCTTGTAATATGCTAGATCATCATGAAAAATATTTGACAATATTATATTTTAACATTGATGAAATAGTTTAAATTTATCAGAGCCCTTCATTGCCAAGGTTGGCCTGTCGTCAACTTTAGGCTTTAAATTTAAAAATAATGGAAGAGACCACTGGATTTTGCATTTTATTCACGACTATGTTCGAAGTCTAGGGAGATCAGACCCTGAGAAATATAATTGCTGATGGATATCACTAGTCTGAAACCAAGAGAGTTTCTGAAAGCACCTAAGAGTTTCTAAAGACACTTCAAGTGAATAATTATTAAATGAGGTAATATTGTAAGGATTAGTAATCTGATGAATGAATTATAAGATAAAGAGTGTTAAAGAAATTATTCTGATGATCTGGAGAGAGTTTTATGCTCAATGTTGACGCTCTACTTCAATAATAGTAGGAATGGCTCCTTGTCTGATGGTATTTGCTAGAGAGTATATGTCTTGAATCGACACATGCATCGCAGTTGCAATAATAGCCAAATCATTTTTTTTCAAAAAATTACAATTCATTTAGATCTTGTAGGAAGTATTCCCTAACTTATTTATCGTATGTGTGACATCATTTTGGAGCTATAGAGACCAATTGAAAAGCTCCTGGGCTCCCTCTAGGAGCTCCTTATTCCCATTGTAGGAGTGCACCGTTCGAAACTGCTTGACATTAAGCTTGCGCGTGATCCACACAACCTGGAAGTATATATACTGCGAAGGCGAAAGGTCGACCTTGATGGTGTCGACCTCCAGCCAAATCAAGAATCGACGGACCTTGACTCCCTTAAGGTCCTTGATGCCGTTGTACCTAACGACGCTAGAGACCTTGGTCTTGTAGTAGATGAGGTACTCAAAGTCGACATAGCAAGGGACATTGAGATTGACAGAGAAACTTTTGTTGGAAGTCAAGGAGAAGGACTTGACCATATCGGGGAGGAGGTCCGTGGGGAGGTTGTACGTAGGGAGGAGATCATAGATGGTGGTGCCATTAAAAGTTGAGGAGTGGTATTCGATGGCAGCGAAAGAGAGAAGGAGAAGATAGGAGGGGAGGAGGAAGAAGAAGAAGTGAGAATAAGATGAGGAAGAATAGAATATCGCGATGGTGTCCTAGAGGATGAGTCGGATTGAGATTTGGAAAGGAAGGTTTAAGGGTCGCTGTGTAGTTGCATTTGTTTTGGGCATTTCTTCCCATCAGAAACGACGACCGAGGGGGACTAGGGAGGGGAGATGAGGAATCAAAGATTGATCGGAGGGTGATAGGGATTTAGACGACAACTGGAGAGGGGAGATGGAGGAGAAAGAGAGAAGAGGAGATCGAATATATAAGGTTTCATTGGTGAGAGAAAAAAGAAACTTAGGATTTTAATCCAAAGAGGAGATGGATCGCATGCTATTAGAGAAGATTTTATTGTTGCCAAATCCCAAGGTAGAACCCATAAAGGAAAATAAACAAATCAAGGAGGATTTTTTTCTAGTGTCATAGTTATTACCTCGTTGTAGCTTTTCTCTTCGATGGAGTCGTGATTGTCATTAATTCTTCCGGTGTTAACCATCACAGTATCTCAGCTCAAATTTTCCACAGACAATGTCAATTTATTCCAGCCAATACACCGTGGATGATTAAGCCATCAGTTAACAAACTACTGACGTGTACGCTCCTCGAAGATAGTCACTGGATAGGACAAAAGAACCTAAAAAATAGTTCAAAAGAGAGTTAGAATGACGTCGGGTTTGGGTCCCGGTAAGCCACTTCAACGCTTAAGTTAGAATTTTAAGTCAGGAAAGAGTTTAATGACTTAGGAAAATTAGAGTTGATGTATGCATATCTGTGCCATGGGTATGAGTCACTTTTTATAGAGTTGTTAATGTCTATTTAAGATATATTCTAAAATATTCATTCCAATTGAGAAAAATTATGATTGTCTATATCTTTAGGAAATATTTTTTTATTTTTTCATAAGAAACAGTCTTAGACTCCCCTGATTGCATAGACCAACCGACTCCTTAGATCAAGTAGGCTCTAAGGTTGGGACCTAACACCAGGATAAGGTTGGAACGTGATGTAGATAAGTGCCGAGGCTGAAACTTAAGGTTGGGACTTGAGTTTGGTACTCGAAGCCGAGATGAGGTTAGCACATTATGCCAAGCAAGTGCCAAGGCTTGAGCTCGAGGTCGGGACTCGAGGTCGAAATGAGATCGAAACGTGATGTCGAGTAAGT
Source organism: Curcuma longa (assembly GCA_025388495.1). Taxonomy (NCBI): domain Eukaryota; kingdom Viridiplantae; phylum Streptophyta; class Magnoliopsida; order Zingiberales; family Zingiberaceae; genus Curcuma; species Curcuma longa. The sequence goes on along the minus strand of JAOBBC010269636.1, from coordinate 2,776 downwards.
GCCGAGGTTAGAACTCGAGGTCAGGACTCGAAGCCAAGATGAGATCGGCACGATGCCGAGTAAGTGTTGAGGTTGGAGCTTGAGATTGGGACTCGAGATCGGAACTCGAAGTCGAGATGAGGTCAGCACGTGATACCCAACAAGTGCTGAGGCTAGAGTTCGAGTTTGGGACATGAGGCCGAGATGAGGTCGGCATGTGATGGCGAGTGGGTGCAGAGGTTAGGCCTTAGACTTTAAGGACGACTACCATCAGGACCTGAGAGGTGTAGGTTTATCAATTGCTTGCCTCTCAAATATTATCTAATCTTTCTTAATGATTCTTCTCCTTTCTGTTTTATAGTCACGTGATGTTCCAGCAACAACCATGTGCAGGTCTAGAGACTCCACTATATCAGCTAACGTGTACGTTTCTCAAAGATAGTTGTCAGAAAAGGCAAAGGGACCTGAAAAATACTTAAAAAGAAAGTTAGAATTACATCAGAGATGGATCCTGACAAGCCAGTCCAACGCTCAAGTTAGGATTTTGCATGAGGAAGGAGATTAAAGACTTGGAAAAATTAGAATTTTGGGTGTGTATACCTCTACCCATAGGTATGAGCAACCTTTTATAGAGCTGATCTCTGAAACACCAGTGCCCATTTATGGAACATTTCGAGATATGAGCTTCCATTCCTATATACGTGTTCCAATTGCTAGAGTCTTCTGGAATATTTTCCTTGTTATCCAGAAGAAACAGTCTTTGGGTTTCCTGATCTTGTGGACAAATCGGTTCCATGGATTTAATCTAAGATTAAGACAGCGCCATCGTTTAAGGCTAAGCAGACGCCAAGATCGGGATTGAAGAGTGGAATGAGGTCGACACTAGAGGTCGAGTAGACACCATGATCGAGAACTGAGGCTGGGCTAAGGTCGGCATATGAGGCCGAGTAGATGCCGAGGTTGGGACCCAAGGCTGAGATAAAGTCCGCGCATGAGACCTAGTAGACGTCGAGGTCGGCATCCAAGGCTAGGATAAAGTCAGCACATGAGGCTGAGTAGACGTCGAGGTCAGGACCCGAGGTTGGGATAAAATTGAGGTCAGGACCAGAGGCTGAGTAGATGCCAAGGTCAGAACTCAGCTGGGATAAGGTTGGCACATGAGGCCAAGTATACGCCGAGATCGGGACTCGAGACTAGGATAAGGTCGAGGTCAGGAGTAGAGGCTAGGATGAAGTCAGCACCTAAGGCTAAGTAGATGCCGAGGTCAGAGCCTAAGACCTAGTAGAGGTCGAGGTCAGGACCCAAGGTCAGGATCCAAGGTTGAGGCTACCAGCTGGCCATCCTTTGAACACTATACAATTCCCCGTGCTTTCATTTAACAATCCTACTCCTTTCTTACTTTAAGGCCACGCGGCAACCACATGGCAGTTCAATGATTTTACTATATCACAAGCCTCCCTGATTAGTTTAGTCGAAAGAGACGCAATCCGACTAACTGAACCTGTGTCGAGTTATATTATTCTGCTGAACCAGACAGGGGACACTTGTACTGGTCAAGTTTATCCCCTTGAGGACAAAAAATCACCTTAAATGCTGATGATATGCCAAATCACTTATCAACCTTATCATTGACACACTTTTTCAGCAACATTGATCGTGGCATGTAGTATCTCCTTCGAGCCACGAGAATACCCTATTACATTAATGGTGGCAAACGTGGGAAAATGATCTTGTTGATGTGGTCATAAATCGAAGGGTTATGTTGATATCCCACCTGTTTGGTCTTATCATCGGATGACTAACTTTGAATCATTGCTCCGTCCAATCGTCTTTGGATTGAAAATTAATTAAGGAGATCATACCTTGATTCTACCCCGTGGGTCATACGATGTAATAGTTAAAGCGAGATCTCACTGTTCTTTCATCCCATCTGACGATCCATCGATCAAATACATCTGTGCAATCATCAAGATATATAAAAGCATTGTCGAATCGCGCCACTTCTATTCGCTCCTATTTTACCTTGTGTCTTCTTCTTCCTCTAGCTTCCAGCGATGACCATAACTTAGTAAGTCTAGTTGTAATCTTTTCCTTCCTTCTTTCTTTTATTTCGAGCTTCCTCATTTTTATTTGTTTTCTCATGACCGAGTCAACCCCCAAGTACGAGACCCAACGATCTTCATATACCATCGGAGACAACCTGTTGCTTAGAGAGCAATATAGCATACCATTAGATCATAGGATTGGAATTCCGACCCCTGAGCACCAACCCCACGAGCCGCCGCCAAGTTACACTACCTTTTCCAAGGTCAGTTAGTTAGCGGTCTATTATTTTCTATTCCTTTTTTTCTTCAAAACCTAATCACATATTTTCAATGTTCACTATCCTAGCTTGCCCCAACTCATATCGTCTAATATGCAGTGCTTCTATCATTTTTCAAATTTACTAGATCCCTTTTGATTCTCCGACCTTCCATTACTTTTTCTACCCTAAGAGAGGAGAGCTCAGAGTAGTATATTTCGCTACGAGGCTAGGTTGCAACTTCCTGGATAAATACCTGACCTCGCATTAGGGATGGAAAAATAGATATTTCTTCATCAAGCATCCTCAACCGTATACTTGGCCCTCAGTGTGGCATCTCGAGCTGCCCTCACAATCAGTTCTAGGTCAATATATGTTAGAGTCTGCCTACTTAGCTGCCACTAATATCTTGATCAATCTGAAGTTTAATGTGGATACTTTGGTAAATAATGAGGCCCTTCTGTACCAAGTCGATCTGAGCTCGAACGCCATCCT